>JAVGWX010000007.1:7062449-7217449 GCA_036924085.1 Ariolimax columbianus | reverse complement strand
ATTTTGAGAGAGATTGTTGACAAAGATTCCCTCCAAGCGGAACATAGGGCTACCACTACAGTTGCCCTCTATTAGCATTTGCAGTGGTGATTTAAATTTTAAAAGCTGTACATTTTGAGGTCGCTACATTCAAGTACAACTCTCTTTAGTCGCCATCTACAACATGCTCGGAAGATTATAGTGGTGTTTTTATGCTTTCCTTTGGTATCTCTCAAATATTTTTTTTTCGCCTTATTTCTCTATTCCCCAAGGCGGTGTGCGTTGCACTGGGGTTTTAATTTGTGCCTGTCGGCCTAGTGCATCCGACTTCAGCATGCATTTTATGTAAGTGCCTGCGTCCTCCTGCATTTTCTAAGGGTTTGCTTCCCCCGCGTAACGGCCGGTGCTGTGATGGGGATCGAACTCAGCACCTTCTAGTTGTGAGCCGTGTCACTTAACCACTAGCCCACGCCGTCCCCCATATATCTCTCAAATGAGATGATATGTGGGGGTTGACACAGAATGACAGTATCACACGTCCTCGAGTTGATCCAGGGACATTTTATCTGGGTACCACCAGGGTGAGTAAATGATGCCGTACTAGTTATATGTGGGGTTGGCATAGAATGACTAAAGAAAGGTCCAGATTAGATATTATGAAATAGTGTTTTAGTTAGAGAGTTGTTGTTGTTGTTTGCGAATGCCTACAATGAGTATGTTACTCTTTTAGTGCGCCATGAAAAGGACGATAAGTGGCTGGTTGCAGTAGCTTTCTCCACATTCCGAGCGTGCTGATGAAGGTGGACCGAGCTCCTCCAGGCGGTTTTGCTATGCTTGGCTTCATCTGTGTGTCAATTCACTACTACGGGGTTATGTAGATCTCCCACCTCGTTAACCAGGCTGCCATGGAAACAGTCCGTTTCTAGGGAGGGCTACTAGGAAGCCGAGGTGAGGGTCTTGGCCAGTATGTTTTACCTGACCCTGACTAACATGTCTGATCAGTATATTTTGCTTGGCCAACCAGACGTTATCAGAGAGTTGTGAATGCTTGGAATGCATTGCCACAGGAAGTACCGAAGGCAGGGACAATTAATGCATTAAAAATATATTGGATGCATATAGCTTTTAGAGCAACGTAATGTAAAGGAAGCTGGTTGTATACAGACTCTGCAGAGTCTTCTAAACTAGTATACAGACGTTAAGTTTAGACATCATAACATCCCCGAGTTTATCCAGCGGCGTTTTATCTGCGTACCACCACAGTGAGTAAAAGATGCTGTACCTGTTATATGTGGGGTTAGCATAGAATATCACATCCCCGAGTAGATTTGTACACAACCAGACGAGTTCCTATGGCGAACTAGATCGTTGTCAGGGGTTCCTCTTCAGCTTCTTACGTCAGTTAAGTGCTTACTCATTTGGCCAATGCGTCTTCAACAATTGGCTATACAGAAGGCGGTTCTGCTAAACTTGCTCATGTTTTGTTCGCTCAGTCCACACGCATACAACGGGTCATGGAGATTGACGAATCTTATATTTATTTAGTTTGTTAAGCCATGACCTGTTGCTTCGACCTGTCAGTCAACAATGTGGTAGTCATCGCCAGGTTGGTCCTGATATCATTTTACAGCCTGTATAGTTCTCTTTCTCAAAGTATGTGATGTGTCATTGTCTCACTGTTCTAATTATCTCCACCTTTCACAAGTCTGCTTGCCTTTTCATTCTCGTCTACATCACAATGGGATGGTATTTATTTGATTGCTCAGACGTGGCAGCTTACCTCCATTGAAGGCTTGCAGTACAGATTATGCGTTTGTGAAAATGCAGCATTTACTGTGGCGTGTTCCTTGAGCCATCAACAATAACTTCAATAGGTCCTCGGACCATCAACAGTATCTTCATTAGATCCTCAGACCATCAACAATATATTCATTAGTCATCAGACCATCAACAATATTTTAATTAGGTCCTCAGATCATCAACAATATCTATATTAGGTCCTGAGACCATCAACAATATCTTCATTAGGTCCTGAGACCATCAACAATATCTTCATTAGGTCCTCAGACCATCAACAATATCTTCATTAGGTCGGTCCTCGGACCATGAACATGTTGATGTTGCCCTTGGTATGTTCACGAGGTTGTATGCCGCCCTCCAAATTGTTTGAGTTTGAGACCCCAGATAAAAGCATTATTAATGTATGAATTTGATATTTGTGTTATCAACTACGAGAGGTTTTATATTATCAAATGAGAAAATAAGCAATTTTTCGGAAAGCTTAAAAAAAGATGACACATCAAATAATTGGTTATATTGGAAGTAAGTTGTTCTATTGATGTGTCCCCTATGTGTTACCGGGGCCAGGAAAGGGAGCCAAGAATAGAACACGGTAACTTACCAGGCGTGTCATACGATGTGGCTAAGCAGTAGGGAGCAGCGATGTAGCTAAGTGGTTTGTTCCATAGCTCACCAACCAAGCTGGCATGTACCGTGCTGTAAGGTTCACGCAAGAAGCGGAGTAGACCCTACTCCCTCTTTGGAATCAACCAAAACGAAACGGAGAATAAAAATGGAATATACATGAGATCGACTACACAAATAAAATTAAAAGGGGGGGGGGGAGGTGCTTAGTGGTCTCGAGGTAAGGTGTATCCCTTGGGTGGGGACTGAGTGGTCTCGATGTAAGGTGTATCTTTTGGGTGGGGGACTGAGTGGTCACGAGGTAAGGTGTATCCCTCGGGTGCCGGAAGCCGGGTGTTCGAATCACGATGGAGACCGAGTTGTTTTTCACGTTCATCTTCTGTTAAAAATTCTCCTGATCTCTGGGCAGTGAGATCGGACCCCTGATCTCTGGGCAGTGAGATCGGACCCCTGATCTCTAGGTAGTGAGATCGGACCTCTGATCTCTGGGTAGTGAGATAGGACCCCTGATCTCTGGGTAGTGAGATCGGACCCCTGATCTCTGGGTAGTGAGATGGGACCCCTGATCTCTTGGTAGTGAGATAGGACCCCTGATTTTTGGGTAGTGAGATCGGACCCCTGATCTCTGGGTAGTGAGACGGGACCCCTTATCTCTTGGTAGTGAGATCGGACCCCTGATCTCTGGGTAGTGAGATCGGACCCCTGATCTCTGGATAGTGAGATCGGACCCTGATCTCTGGGTAGTGAGATGGGACCCCTGATCTCTTGGTAGTGAGATCGGACCCCTGATCTCTTGATAGTGAGATCGGACCTCTGATCTCTTGGTAGTGAGATCGGACTCCTGATCTCTGGATAGTGAGATCGGACCCTGATCTCTGGGTAGTGAGATCGAACTCTCGTGTTCAGTGTCAATCACGTTAACAATCTCTTGGCTGTTGGAAATCGAAAAGAGAAGGCTTAACGGCCCGGACAAAATAAAAATAAAAAATCTACCCAAGATATGTGTACCTTTTCCCAAGTGGTTTGATGCAGCTTCTTTCGTTCGCTTTCTTCTTCTTTCATTCCCTTGTTAAGAGCAGCTATAAATGGCGCCTAGCTGGCTACGGGTCTACTTAGCTCTAAGTGTTGGAGTCTATTAAGATGGACTCGCAAATCGGTTAAATTACGCTCCAAGAAACTGGTCGTATACAGACTTTGTAGAGTCTTCTAAACCAATTGAAAAATGTTAAGTTAAATCCCCTTAAAATATTGAGATCACTATCAGTCGCATGTTGTGTAATAAATTTGGGCTTAGATTTTAAATATAATTTATCCTCTTTTCTTTTGCAGTTTGACTCTTGTGACAGGCTTCCACCATGGACATAAGCCACTTGTATGATGACTCCTTCTTTGGGAGTCCAACCATCGCCCTGGATATCAAGGAGAGGATGAGAACAAAGGAGATCAACGCCCGAGAGGATAGGAATTTTGAGAGATGGACAAAAATATTTCAACGGGGAAAGGAGATTTGTGAGAAAAACACAGCGTGGGAGAAATGGAAAGTGGGTCAAGCTTTACGGGTGAGTCATGGAGAAATGGAAAGTGGGTCAAGTTTTACGGGTGAGTCATGGGAGAAATGGAAAGTGGGTCAAGCTTTACGTGTGAATCATGGAAGAAATGGAAAGTGGGTCAAGCTTTACATGTGAATCATGGAAGAAATGGAAAGTGGGTCAAGCTTTACAGGTAAGTCATGGGAAAAATGGAAAGTTGATCAAGCTTTACATGTGAGTCATGGGAGAAATGGAGAGTAGATACAGCTTTACAGGGGAGTCAGAGAGAAATAAAAAGTAGGTCAAGCTTTACAGATGATTCATGGGAGAAATGGAAAGTCGGTCAAGCTTTACAGTTGATTCATGGGAGAAATGAAAAGTGGGTCAAGCTTTACATGTGAATCATGGAAGAAATGGAAAGTGGGTCAAGCTTTACAGGTAAGTCATGGGAGAAATGGAAAGTTGATCCTGCTTTACATGTGAGTCATGGGAGAAATGGAGAGTAGATACAGCTTTACAGGGGAGTCAGAGAGAAATAAAAAGTAGATCAAGCTTTACAGGTGATTCGTAGGAGAAATGGAAAGTGGGTCAAGCTTTACAGGTGAGTCATGGGAGAAATGGAAAGCAGGTAAAGCTTTACAGGGTAGTCATGGAGACATGGAAAATAGGTCAAGATTTACAGGTAAATCGTGGGAGAAATGGAAAGTGAGTCAAGCTTTAAAGGTGAGTCATGCGAGAAATGGAAAGTGGGTAAAGCTTTACAGGCAAGTCGTGGGAGAAATGGAAAATGGGTAAAGCTTTACAGGTGAGTCAGGGAGAAATGGAAAGTGGGTCAAGCTTTACAGGTGAGTCATGTGAGAAATGGAAAGTGGGTCAAGCTTTACATGTGATTCGTGGGAGAAATGGAAAGTGGGTCAAGCTTTACAAGTGAGTCATGGGAGAAATGGAAAGTGGGTCAAGCTTTACAGGGGAGTCATGGGAGAAATGGAAAGTGGGTCAAGCTTTACAGGGGAGTCAGGGAGAAATGGAAAGTGAGTCAAGCTTTACAGGAGAGTCATAGGGAAAATGGAAAGTGGGTCGAGCTTTAAAGGGGAGTCAGGGAGAAATGGAAAGTGAGTCAAGCTTTACAGGAGAGTCATGGGAAAAATGGAAAGTGGGTCGAGCTTTAAAGGGGAGTCAGGGAGAAATGGAAAGTGAGTCAAGCTTTGCAGGTGAGTTACAACAGTACAGTGAGCCATCTGGCATCTTCCAGCATTGTCAAGGGCTGTTGAAACATGTCAACATTCCAACGACTGGTAGACAAACCAACTAACGACAGTAATTGCAAAGATGTCTTATCTTTTTTTCTTCTTTGTCACTTATTCTGTTAAGCATTTCAGCGTCAGGTTATGATGAGATCTATAGAACGAGCCCTACTGTACACCTCACGCATAGTGACATTCACCGCCTCAGATTTTTCAGCAAAGCTATATTTTTCGTGGTCGGCCTTTGGTCGTGGATCCTTTGTAACTATCATTGATTGTTGGGCGTGTTGGGGTGGGGGGTGGGGTGGGGGTGGGGGGGGGGGGTGGGGGTGGAGTGTTATTGCTATGTGGTGGTACGCTTGTTACGTGGCTAAACCATATAGTTGCTGTGTTTTGATGTGGTCTAATACTGGTGTTGGTAATTCCGTGGCGAAGTGGTTATAAGCGGTCGGCCTCGTGATCAGGTGGTGTGGGTTCGACTGCCGACTCCGCTGTATTTTTCACGGGTGCTTGATGCTGAGTCCCCTGCATCTTGTAGTCGCGCCCCAGTCGTCTTGTCCTTGACTTGCTACTGTGGTCGGGCGGCACGAGACGCGAGAGTGAGGATAAAAAGTAGTTAATCCTTACTAAATAAAGCGCTAGCAAAATTATTTATGCCATCATCGTCTACGATGGACGGCGGCCTTTGCCTTTGTCTAAATACTGGTGTTGTTCTCAGCATAATGTAGGGACGAAAGTGGCGTTGTATAAAGTTCTTTTTGTAGTTATTGTCACGTGCTTGCATCTGCTGATCCCGTGGTCTCTAATTGTGTGAAATCTTTCACCCGTTTATTTTTGTTTGGTTGTTTTTTGTTTTGTTTTGCGTTCGCCTTATTTTTTCTCTAATCCCCAAGGCGGTGTGCGTTGCACTGTGTTTTTATTTTGCGCCTGTCGGCCCAGTGCATCCGACTTCAGCACGCATTTTATGTAAGGGTCTGCTTCCTCCTGCATTTTCTAAGGGTTTGCTTCCCCGGGGTAACGGCTGGTGCTGTGATGGGGATCGAACCCAGCACCTTCGGTTCGTGAGCCGTGCCACTTAACCACTAGGCCACGCCGTCCCCTTTTCACCCGTTTGATTTGCTGCTTTGAAATGAAGATATTGGTTTGTTCTGCTTGTCTATTTTTTTTTTTACGTTGATTTTTATGATCTGTTCTTTGCATGTTGTATTTAGTTTGTCAATATGTTGTTACAATTGTATTCTGAAGTTGCTATGACTCATCGATAATCTGGGAAAAGAAGTTTGTTTAAGAGTTTCCCAATGTTATTTCCTTCGCTTGGACATCACTTAACCTACTCACTTTGGAAGACAATAAATAGACTTGGAGCTGGCGTTTCACGATGTATGAGGAACATGAAGAGATGTTGGCATCTGTCACCTTCTGCGCGACTGTGAATAACAAAGTGGTTTGACGCTCACTTATAACTGCAAAAGTAACAGGTTCCAGCCCTTTATCGACACGCTCCAATTTACCCAGCTGTAAATAGTGCCTTCTTGCTATTATGGAAGGATAG
Organism: Ariolimax columbianus; assembly: GCA_036924085.1. Lineage (NCBI taxonomy): Eukaryota > Metazoa > Mollusca > Gastropoda > Stylommatophora > Arionidae > Ariolimax > Ariolimax columbianus. The sequence continues at coordinate 7,210,721 of JAVGWX010000007.1, read as the reverse complement.
GCAGCGAGAAAAGAACTGCCTCTTCTTCTTCTTCTTCGTTCGTTCTTATGCTGCTGCTACCAAGCCCTAAAAAAGGCTTTACAAATAGCAGGATGTTGTCAGGAAAACGGAATGCGTTGTGCCGTAACTTACAGCTTGACCGCAATGGATGTGTCTTTCGGTCCAACACATCCGACTTCAGCAGGCATTTTTAGTACCGGGATTGCCTTTCCTCGTCAATCCCTTCTCCTTATTCAGCCTGCTCTGTTTTAGTCTGTTATATAAGATCACCGCGTGGAGGTGTAGAAGGGTCTAGGCAGCTCTGGTTCGCTGACGCTGACGCTAGCAGTCAGCTATTGGTCGCTGACCCTGACGCTAGCAGTCAGCTATTGGTCGCTGACCCTGACGCTAGCAGTCAGCGATTGGTCGCTGGCCTTGACGCTAGCAGTCAGCTATTGGTCTTCTTCTTCTTCGTTCGTTCTTATGCTGCTGCTACCAAGCCCTAAAAAAGGCTTTACAAATAGCAGGATGTTGTCAGGAAAACGGAATGCGTTGTGCCGTAACTTACAGCTTGACCGCAATGGATGTGTCTTTCGGTCCAACACATCCGACTTCAGCAGGCATTTTTAGTACCGGGATTGCCTTTCCTCGTCAATCCCTTCTCCTTATTCAGCCTGCTCTGTTTTAGTCTGTTATATAAGATCACCGCGTGGAGGTGTAGAAGGGTCTAGGCAGCTCTGGTTCGCTGACGCTGACGCTAGCAGTCAGCTATTGGTCGCTGACCCTGACGCTAGCAGTCAGCTATTGGTCGCTGACCCTGACGCTAGCAGTCAGCGATTGGTCGCTGGCCTTGACGCTAGCAGTCAGCTATTGGTCGCTGGCCCTGACGCTAGCAGTCAGCGATTGGTCGCTGACCATGACGCTAGCAGTCAGCGATTGGTTGCTGACCCGTGTAGCTCATGCACTGCTCAGCATCCGTCCTTTCCATCAAATAAAACAAACTATACTGTTGGCATGTTTGCAGTTGCATGCGATAACTTTGATCTCACCATTTCTACCAGTACTGAAGTACTGCACCAAGCAGCCCCAAGAAATGTGTACAATGAACCATCTTTCACAATCAATGGTCAGAAGAGGTAGTCGATGGAACGATTTGTACACCTTGGCTGCATATTCTCAAGAGCAGTCCATATTGATGAGGAAGTAAACTCGAGAAGTTCAAAAGCATGTGTAGCATTTGACAAACTAAGATCCTCAGTTTGGGAACGGAGAGGAATTAAGCTTATAACCAAATTGAAGGTTTATGCGGCAGTCATCCTGCCAACTCTTCTGTACGCTTGTGAATCCTGGACTGTGTACAGTCGACATGTGAAGAAGCTTGACCACTTCCATCTGGGTTACCTAAGGAAACTGCTGAACATAAAATGGCAAGATAGAATCACAGATGTAGAAGTTCTTTCGCGGGCTGGCATGACAAGCATCCACACAACTCTGTGCAAATCGCAGCTTAGATGGACTGGTCATGTTGTCCGCATGTCAGATGAGCGATTTCCAAAGAAAATATTCTATGGTGAACTTGAGTCAGGCAAGCGAGCTCACGGTGACCATATTCAACTTTATAAAGACATTCCGAAAGCCTCACTCAAGAACTGCGACATTGACCTGATACTTGGGAGAACATTGCTGCTGATAGCTCTGCATGGCGTAGTGAAATCTCTTCTGGCACGGCACATATTGAGCAGACAAGAATCAAGGAAGCTGCACGGACACGAGCGACACGAAAGGCAAGATACGAGTTTACTCCGTCCGACATTCAAACAGTGCTTCTCTGCCCTCAGTGTGACAGACGTTTTCAGGCTCGGATTGGTTTGATCAATCACATACGAGGCTAATCCAAATTGACAGATGACAATGTGGTCCTCTTCGAAAACGATGGACAAACAGCATAACAACATAAAAAAACTGGGGCCTAGTCCAATGCAGTCTCCTAGATTTCATCCTCGACAGCAATGTATGCTATGAGACCACATTTAACTTGTAACGTTATGTGCACGAGTACTAATAATATTGCTGACTGATACATTTCTTCTAAATCCCTCTTGTAGACAATATGGGAGAGAACTCCAGGGCTCGAAAGAAGTCTAGCTGCAGAGAAAGCAAGAGTTGAATCCCTTCAAAAGACGCTTCTTGCACGAGCTCACCCCAAGAACGTTGATACGTTGACTGCTCGAGACATTTCGCCGCATATTTCTCCCATAAGGTAAAGTATATGAATGCTTCCAACAGTGGTGGTCCCTGAACCGGTATCATGTTTGTTGGTAGTTGCTCATCGCAAGCGAAGATGACGACAGCGTTAGACATGTTTATTCAGATGTGACTGCATATGACTTTACAGTCCGATCTGAGCGTGATAAACTCTACCGCAGTTGGGCACTCTATCCTGCCAACCGATCATAAACAGTCTACGGGGACAGTTTACATGAAAATGATGAAGTTTCCTGACGTGCCTGCTATAGACTGTCCATGTTTCGCATGCGTAGCAAAGGGTAGTTAGCACAGCAACACGATACACACTTACCTTGGTGACAACACGGATTCCCTGCCGGTTGCAAACGTTTTTTCGTAGTCTTCCGAAAGCAGCACTCGCCTTGGAAATCCTGTTGTGGACCTCAGAGTCAATATTTCCTTCTCTGGTGAGGGTACTGCCAAGATAGGTCAAGTTATCAACTGCTTTTAGGCAATGTCCCTGCACAGTGACGTTTGGTTCGTGGTAGGGCTTCCACGGTGCAGGTAGAAATATTACCTCCGTTTTCCTGGTGTTTGCTGGTATCATATACAAATGGACGGAACTCTTTCCATATATGAATTATTAACATTCGAATTGCTTATCCCGTGAGAATTTAGTGACTTATTATATTTTAGGTTTCGCTTATAACTTGACCAACAGAAGAACTGACATGGTTTCATTAAATGATACACAAGTCATATAATTGGCTAAACATGTATTTAAACACATTTTAAAAACATTTAAGATTATCTAACAAGAATAATAATAGACAGTGCAAAGATTGTCCAGATAATAGACAGTGTGAAGATTGTCCAGGTGATAGACAGTGCGAAGATTGTCCAGGGGATAGACAGTGCGAAGATTGTCCAAGTGATAGACAGTGCGAAGATTGTCCAGGGGATAGACAGTGCGAAGATTGTCCAAGTGATAGACAGTGCGAAGATTGTCCAGGTGATAGACAGTGTGAAGATTGTCCAGGTAATAGACAGTGCGAAGATTGTCCAAGTGATAGACAGTGCGAAGATTGTCCAGGTGATAGACAGTGCGAAGATTGTCCAGGTGATAGACAGTGCGAAGATTGTCCAAGTGATAGACAGTGCGAAGATTGTCCAAGTGATAGACAGTGCGAAGATTGTCCAAGTGATAGACAGTGCGAAGATTGTCCAAGTGATAGACAGTGCGAAGATTGTCCAAGTGATAGACAGTGCGAAGATTGTCCAAGTGATAGACAGTGCAAAGATTGTCCAAGTGATAGACAGTGCGAAGATTGTCCAAGTGATAGACAGTGCGAAGATTGTCCAAGTGATAGACAGTGCGAAGATTGTCCAGGTGATAGACAGTGCGAAGATTGTCCAGGTGATAGACAGTGCGAAGATTGTCCAAGTGATAGACAGTGCGAAGATTGTCCAGGTGATAGACAGTGCGAAGATTGTCCAGGTGATAGACAGTGCGAAGATTGTCCAAGTGATAGACAGTGCGAAGATTGTCCAAGTGATAGACAGTGCGAAGATTGTCCAAGTGATAGACAGTGCGAAGATTGTCCAAGTGATAGACAGTGCAAAGATTGTCCAAGTGATAGACAGTGCGAAGATTGTCCAAGTGATAGACAGTGCGAAGATTGTCCAGGTGATAGACAGTGTGAAGATTGTCCAGGTAATAGACAGTGCGAAGATTGTCCAAGTGATAGACAGTGCGAAGACTGTCCAGGTGATAGACAGTGCGAAGATTGTCCAGGTGATAGACAGTGCGAAGATTGTCCAGGTGATAGACAGTGCGAAGATTGTCCAGGTGATAGACAGTGCGAAGATTGTCCAAGTGATAGACAGTGCAAAGATTGTCCAAGTGATAGACAGTGCGAAGATTGTCCAAGTGATAGACAGTGCGAAGATTGTCCAAGTGATAGACAGTGCGAAGATTGTCCAGGTGATAGACAGTGCAAAGATTGTCCAAGTGATAGACAGTGCGAAGATTGTCCAGGTGATAGACAGTGCGAAGATTGTCCAGGTGATAGACAGTGCAAAGATTGTCCAAGTGATAGACAGTGCGAAGATTGTCCAGGTGATAGACAGTGCGAAGATTGTCCAGGTGATAGACAGTGCAAAGATTGTCCAAGTGATAGACAGTGCGAAGATTGTCCAAGTGATAGACAGTGCGAAGATTGTCCAAGTGATAGACAGTGCAAAGATTGTCCAAGTGATAGACAGTGCGAAGATTGTGATAACGATCCTCCGCCAGCACGCTTAAGGTGACCAGGTCACGTGTGGAGAATAAAGAACGCGAGAATTCCACACGATATCCTTTACGGTGAGTTGACCCATGGCCATCTCTAAATACAAAAGAAGGTCTTGGTTGACCACGGCAACCATAACAAAGGTAGTCACTTCCTCCGCTACAAAGATGGTTGCAAACGTGACACGAAAGCGTTTGATATTAACACCTGTAACTGGGAGGGACTTGCCAAAAACAGACCTGGCTGCAGCAGGCTTTGTGTACTGGCCTGCAGGCAGGGGAAGACAAGATGCGTCAAGATGCAGACTCTAAACGTGTGCGACGAAAGCAAAAGCAACAACTTCTCTTGAGTGAAGTCAATCGTCGCTCGAGCCTGACAGGATGCCAATCAATCACACTGACTCATGATAGTCTGTACCGCAGATCATTGACCATTGAGGGTAGCTGTAGTCGAGAGCTAAGACACTCGTCTATAAAAAGCGATGAACTGAAACAGTGGGCGATCGACTCCCAACAGTTTCAAGTGACCCCCCTGGTCTCAAAGAGATGTGTGATCAGAGTGCCTGCATCCTCAATTATCTCAAGTCGTCTTGTCTTATGTCTTGCCACTGGGTAGCTCGGGCCCAGAGAGTGAGGTTGATGACCAACGCATTCTTTCCCTCACTGTAATCCAAATACCGCGCTAGTGACATCATCAAGGCAAGACAGTCTAGTGATGTTAACATCCTCGCTTGCGACGGGCAACTACCAATGGCCAGGAACAGATAAAGAAGTGTGCAAAAAACTAACTAAATTGTCATTAACACCATCGCTATCCTCTGTATTTATGTTAGTGTTAACAAAAATACTAGTATCTTCAAATACAACCCAACCCTTATCAAAGTTAAGGTCATCGCCCTATTTGCATATAGCCTGAGCACAAATTGAAGGGGTTCCTATAACATTATTTGCATGATGTTTTGTTTTTGTTTTCTCTGTGCACTTCTTTCCTCGATAGCTTTTTAAAAAACAAATGGCAGCAGATTGCAGTGGTGCTATTCTTTCCACCCCAGAAAGTGGTGCCATGAATTCATCATCATCATGAAACACGTCCTTTATAGAATGTCGCTTCCATAACACGTCCTTTATAGAATGTCGTTCCCATAACACGTCCTTTATAGAATGTCGTTCCCATAACACGTCCTTTATAGAATGTCGCTTCCATAACACGTCCTTTATAGAATGTCGTTCCCATAACACGTCCTTTATAGAATGTCGCTTCCATAACACGTCCTTTATAGAATGTCGCTTCCATAGCACGTCCTTTATAGAATGTCGCTTCCATAACACGTCCTTTATAGAATGTCGCTCCCATAACACGTCCTTTATAGAATGTCGCTCCCATAACACGTCCTTTATAGAATGTCGCTCCCATAACACGTCCTTTATAGAATGTCGCTTCCATAACACGTCCTTTATAGAATGTCGCTTCCATAACACGTCCTTTATAGAATGTCGTTCCCATAACACGTCCTTTATAGAATGTCGCTCCCATAACACGTCCTTTATAGAATGTCGCTTCCATAGCACGTCCTTTATAGAATGTCGCTTCCATAGCACGTCCTTTATAGAATGTCGCTTCCATAACACGTCCTTTATAGAATGTCGCTCCCATAACACGTCCTTTATAGAATGTCGCTCCCATAACACGTCCTTTATAGAATGTCGCTTCCATAGCACGTCCTTTATAGAATGTCGCTTCCATAACACGTCCTTTATAGAATGTCGCTCCCATAACACGTCCTTTATAGAATGTCGCTCCCATAACACGTCCTTTATAGAATGTCGCTTCCATAGCACGTCCTTTATAGAATGTCGCTCCCATAACACGTCCTTTATAGAATGTCGCTTCCATAGCACGTCCTTTATAGAATGTCGCTCCCATAACACGTCCTTTATAGAATGTCGCTTCCATAGCACGTCCTTTATAGAATGTCGCTCCCATAACACGTCCTTTATAGAATGTCGCTTCCATAGCACGTCCTTTATAGAATGTCGCTCCCATAACACGTCCTTTATAGAATGTCGCTTCCATAGCACGTCCTTTATAGAATGTCGCTCCCATAACACGTCCTTTATAGAATGTCGCTCCCATAACACGTCCTTTATAGAATGTCGCTCCCATAACACGTCCTTTATAGAATGTCGCTCCCATAACACGTCCTTTATAGAATGTCGCTTCCATAACACGTCCTTTATAGAATGTCGCTTCCATCACAATCTGTCTGAAAGAAACCCTTGCCAAAACTCCAGCCTCCGCCATAGTCATGCCCAGGCATTCCTGGATATATTGGTACCATCGTCTTCTCGGTCTACCCCTGCCTCTTTTGCCTGACACCATACCTTCCATCACTGTTCTGTCAAGATCTTTGTGTCTCTTGATGTGACCAACGTTTTTACATTTTATGGCCAAAATGGAATTGATAAACCATGAATTACGTGAGGAAAACAGGACAGTACACAGACCACATCCCGTGTTTCACTTGAATGACTAGCTCTTTTTCTGCTATTGTGTTTTAAGATTTTTGTTGTTGTGGCATCCAGCTTCTTCGTGATGGGATAGTCCCTTCCCATACCTCCTTCATTAATCATTGCATACTTCCTTGATAGGCTACCGTGCTATTATTCTTTGCTTCCTTTTCGGACCCCGGCCAAGCACTAGCCAGTGAAATAATATGGGCTTGAAATCAATCCCCTCGGCGTTTCATCACCATGTAGCATGTCCTTTGTAAAACGTCGCTCCCATCACAGTCTGAAAGAAACTCGTTCTCTTGCCAAAACTCCAGCCTCCGTCACAGTCATGCCCAGGCATTCCTGGATATCTTGGTGTCATCGTCTTCTTGGTCTACCCCTTCCTCTTTTGCCTGGCACCATACCTTCCATCACCGTCCTCTCAAGACCGTTGTGTCTCTTGATCTGACCAAAGTATTTGCATTTTCTAGCCAAAATGGAATTGATAAACCAGTTCTCCTCTAAGCTCAACTCTTGCCGAATGTCTACATTTGTTTTTTTCTCTGTCCACGGCATTTTGAGGATCTTTCTGTAACATTTTGACTCGAAGAATTAGATTCTTTGTCTAGAAGTTTTAGTAATCGTCCATGATTCACAGCCTCAGCGTTTACATGGATCAAATAACAACTGAAGTAAAACCATAAAACTCCACAATGAACGAGCTCATTTTTGCAGATGATCAGAGTCTCTTTTATTCCGATGAACAAAACCTCCAAGAACACTCAAGTGCCCTTGGCAATGCCTGCGATATATATAATGAGCATAAGTACAAAAAAGACTGAGACAATGAGAAGCAGTAGACAAGTGAAAACACTAAATAGACAAAATAAAAAGTACAGCTTAAACAAGTCAGTGAATTCAAATACTTGGGCAGGGTGTTCACACAAGATGAAGGGCAAGATAGAGAGGTGGAATCAAGAACACAGAAAGCTAATACAGTTTCCTATCAGCTCGTACCATTACTAAGACACAAACACATGCCTATGAAAACAAAGAGACAGCTGATAAATAGTATTTTTATACCTACTCTCGGCAACCAGTCTCAGACATGGACTCTCACTAAGGCAGAAGAAAGAAAAATCATGGTTTGTGAAATGTGAAAGGCTGTCGGGGTCACAAGGCTGGACAGATTGAGAAAAGAAATAATTAGACAGACGGTGGGTGCAACATCGTGCATGGAAAACATAGAAAGGAAGAGAATAAAACGGTTAGTGCACCTGACAAGAATACAACTAAAGTTACCAGATGCTCGTATCTACAACACCAGACATCAGGGTTGCAGAGCAGGAGGTAGACCACGTAAAAGATGGATAGATGTGGTCAGTGAGACACTGAGGAAACACGAAATCACAACAACATCGGCAACAAAGATTGCGCAAGACAGAAAACTACACTTCCCCACGATTTCTAACGACACAAGTGGATAGACGATGAAGTTGAATCAATCCTCATAATTTTCCTCGTTTGTCCGCGTGTGTGGTTTGTTCGTATGTGTTTTATTGAGCAATGTGGCAAGTTAGTCAAACGTCGGTCTTAGTACAAAACAGAAACCAATTACTGTTTATGCTGTCAACAATGTCCCATTGACAAAATACAATGTCAATTGGTATTAAATAAAGTTTGACTTTTAATTTGACTTCTAATGTTTTCAAAATATATAAAAGTTTTCCCTTAGAAGAAAAATTATCCACAACAAAAATCATGTTAGCATGGGACTTTTACGTCATGCTTGGTAGGCTACGATGGCCCTATTTTCTAAACCTGAGTACCATTCTGGTGGTGCAGCTATACCATATATGTCTTTGAAAACAATAACATAACAACAATGTATATTGTCTCCAATTTAGTCCACAGATAGTCAGTGCAGAAAAACATGGAAGTCAGACACGAAATAGAAGAAGACACTGGAAAAAACACAAACAAAAGGAACGACAGCTGAACACAGATTTAACATTGCACAGGCATGAACAGGCAGACTTTGTTAGTAGGAGCGAACACGTGATTAGATCTCTTGCCAGGTAAAAATGCCATTTTACAAATATACTATTCTAGTTCAGCGTGACTTCACGTTTCTAATGGGAAGAAATAGCAAGTATGTACTTCTATTGTAAATATAAAGGTTGTTACTTTGTGCTTCTACTAGGGAGAGATAGGAAGGATATGACTATATGATTTTTTAGTTTAGTTTAGTTTAGTTTAGTCAAAGAATCAACTTTATTGCACACCATTTAATCCATTTGTGCTCAGTTCTTCTTCATATTTGTGGAGAATCTCAGCACAATGCGCGAACTCTGTAGGACCGGTGAGGATCCCATACTAGTTTGGATAGATTTTACACATTTGTATTGAATTTTGCACGGACAGCGGTTGTTAAGCCTACTCTTTTCGATTTCCATCGGCCGAGAGATTTTTAACGTGCGGGACACTGCACACGGGCGTCCGATCTCTACTACTCAGAGATTCCGGGAAATACCAGAAAACCAACTTAAAAAAAATGCCGGTCTCCCCCGTCATATGAATCTGCGACATATAGTACCCGAGGCCGACGTCTAACATCGAGACCACTCCGTCGCCAAATAGACATACAGATAGATAGATAGATAGATAGATAGATAGATAGATAGATGTATAGATAGATAGCTAGATGTATAGATAGATAGATAGATAGATAGATAGATAGATAGATAGATAGATAGATAGATAGATAGATAGATAGATAGATAGATAGATAGATAGATAGATAGATAGATAGGTAGGTAGGTAGGTAGGTAGACATCCATACATACATACACATATACAGGATAGAAAGACAGACAGTAAAATATGACAAATAAATAATAATAGTAAAGAGAAACGATAATCATTAATATAACAATGTTGTTTCTCCGTGGCCTTGACCTTTGGCTCTCATGTACCATGTACCCACACAGGTTGAGCTGGCAGAGGGAGAGAAGAAGACAAGACCATGAACAATTCAAGAAAGAATTAATGAAGTTGAGTAAACCAGTTATATATCGGGCACGAGTCGTTCTCAGGGGCAATCCGAACTTTGATTCCAATCATTATCTGGACGAGCTAGAGCATTACCTTCGTCATGGTGACAATTCGAATGTTTCAGGAGATCACAGTAACGTTCCGTCCACAACTGGCACAATTAACGAAGATAACAATCATTTGGTTTTTGGGAGTAACGAATTACAATTTGAAAACGCCCCAGAACTGGATAGATTATTGCCTCCTGTGTTTGTAACAATGAACACCTATCCGCTAGCACACAAGAGTGACGTATTACACATCGATTATCGTAGCAAAGAAATGACCAACACCAGTATTGGACTCAAAGATGAAAATGTGTTTGATGGAAACTCGAAGCATGACCTTAAAGTCATGCCGGATGTGAAAACTGTAAAGGTATTACAGCATGCAAAGCGTAGAACAGCTTCGGTATTCACACGGCAGGCTGTAAATGCGCCATTAAAAGATAGCTATGCAAACGAATGTATTACATTGCCAGCAATTAGAGCTACGGAAACGATCATACACAAAATCCCAGTAGAAACTCAGGACATGAACAGTGATACTTATAGGACTCACATCAACAGTTGTTTTGACAGAACAGACAGAAAGAGTGTCTTAGGTAGAGAAGATCGTAACAATGCACACGGTAGTGTGAGTGCTAACAGTAACAATACACACGGTAGTGTGAGTGCTAACAGTAACAATACACACGGTAGTGTGAGTGCTAACAGTAACAATACACACGGTAGTGTGAGTGCTAACAGTAACAATACACACGGTAGTGTGAGTGCTAACAGTAACAATACACACGGTAGTGTGAGTGCTAACAGTAACAATGCATTCGACAATACGGACAGTAACAAGAGCTACAGCGGTCACTTGGCTTCACGTAGTAGCAACATGCACGTTATCTCTAGTAAGGGTAAAAATGTCTTTATTGGTACAACAATCACAAGCAACGACAAGAATAGAGATACTTCTACCAGCAGAGATATCACTGACAACACCAATAGTAAAGATGCTTCTAGTATAAATGATGTTGCAAGTAACAACAACTCTACATGTGCGTCTACTAGTAGAGATATACTCAATAACAGCAAGAGAATAAACACTTCCACTAGTAGTGATGTTGCTAACAGCATCAGGAGTGTATATACATCAACCAGTAGAGATAGTGTAAGTAGCAGCAAGAGTAGAAACACTTCTATCAGCAGGGATATTGGCAACAGTTCCAATAGTAGAAACACGTCTATCAGCAGGGATGTTGGCATCAATAACAAGGTTAAAGATACTTCTATCAGCAGGGGTGTTGACAGCAACAGTAAGAGTAGAGACACTTCTACCAGCAGTAGCACTGCTCTCAGCAACATCGATACTTTCAGCATCAATAGTAACTCCACTATCAAGAGCAGTATCGAATCTGATAACAACAGTACTTTCATTAGCAGCAAAGAAATCGATCTCCTTAGGTACATCAAGAGTATCGGTGCTAACAACCAGACCGATAAGGGCACCGCTATTATCAGCAATAGTACCGATTTTAATGCTAATAATAACAGCAACAACAGAGACAGTTATTTGAATAAGAGCATGAACAGCTTAACAAATGGCAGCATAAGTAACACGCTAAACAGCAGAAAAGCAGTCAAGAACAAAGATAAACCAAACAAAAACAATGCACTTCAAAGCAGCGACACAAACAGCAAGTCCAATAGTGGTAGTACCAGCAATATATCCGACAACATCAATACCAACAGGACTAGAAACACCAACAATACACATAATAACAAGAGGAGCAAAGCCAACTTCGTCAATACCTTCAACACTGCAGACAACAACAAAACCATTAATGCAGACGACAACACCAAATCAAATAATACAGAAGACAACAGCGAAGTCAGTCATACAGCAAACAACATAAAAGTGAATAATATAGGAGACAGTAGCCGTTTAAACAATAAACATAACAACAGCAAACAAACAAATACAGTGGACTACAGAAGCTCGACAAATACAGCAAACAACAATGTAAACCATCCACAAGTCAACAACAATATGAACAGTCTTGCAAACAACATCAACACGAAACATACATTTAATAACATCAATACCAACAGTTTAGTAAGATGCGATATCTCAAGTGAAGGGATGGCCAGCAAAACATTAAATATAAGGAAGGGCTACAGACTCGGTAAGTTAGTATTTTTACCGTCTGCCAGTGTGTCACAAGTCATTCTGGAAGAGGACGAGGCAACAAGTACATCTCCGGTCCAGCCACGACGAACATCTTCACAGAGTCGCCAGCTGTCGAGAGCAAGGCAGTGAATTTGAGGACAGCATCAACTTAATCTGAAATAACAAGCAGTTAATGAACAGTAAAGCCCATCTAGGGTAGAATGCTCTATTCACTCAAGGCATGAGTAGTCTGAATGTGGCGGTAGCCTTCTGAGTGTGAAGTATCCTTCTGTGGTGGTATCATTCTGAGTGTGGAGTAGCCCTCTGAGTGTGAAGAACTCCTCTGAGTGTGGAGTAGCCTTCTGAGTGTAGAGAAGCCCTTTGAGTGTAGAGAAGCCCTTTGAGTGTGAAATAGCCTTCTGAGTCTGTGTGAAACAGTCCGAGTGTAGAGTAGCCCTCTGAGTGTAGAGAAGCCCTTTGTGTGTGAAGTACTCCTCTGAGTGTGGAGTAACCTTCTGAGTCTGGGGGTAACAGTCTGAGTGTAGAGAAGCCCTCTGAGTGTGGAGTAGCCTTCTGAGTGTAGAGTAGCCCTCTGAGTGTAGGGTAGCCCTCTGAGTGTTGAGTAACCTTCTGAGTCTGGGGGTAACAGTCTGGGTGTAGAGAAGCCATCTGAGTGTGGAGTAGCCCTTTGAGTGTGGAGTAACCCTCTGAGTGTGGAGTAACCCTATGAGTGTAGAGTAGCCATCTGAGTGTAGAGTAGCCCTCTAAGTGTAGAGTAGCCCTATGAGTGTAAAGTATCCCTCTGAGTGTGGAGTAGCCCTCTGAGTGTGGAGTAACCTTCTGAGTCTGGGGGTAACAGTCTGAGTGTAGAGTAGCCCTCTGAGTGTAGAGTAGCCCTCTGAGTGTAGAGTAACCTTCTGAGTCTGGGGGTAACAGTCTGAGTGTAGAGTAGCCCTATGAGTGTAGAGTAGCCCTCTGAGTGTAGAGTAACCTTCTGAGTCTGGGGGTAACAGTCTGAGTGTAGAGTAGCCCTCTGAGTGTAGAGTAGCCCTCTGAGTGTAGAGTAACCTTCTGAGTCTGGGGGTAACAGTCTGAGTGTAGAGTAGCCCTATGAGTGTAGAGTAGCCCTCTGAGTGTAGAGTAACCTTCTGAGTCTGGGGGTAACAGTCTGAGTGTAGAGTAGCCCTCTGAGTGTAGAGTAGCCCTCTGAGTGTAGAGTAACCTTCTGAGTCTGGGGGTAACAGTCTGAGTGTAGAGTAGCCCTCTGAAAAATTAGGAACAATCAGAAAGGCAAACAGACTGCTCAAAAATAGTACATCTGAAGATAGATGGAAATAAACACTGGTCAAACGGATATCAGAATGTTAATGAGAGGTAGTTTGGTGACTAACATGGTCACTGCAGCAAACAGAATAGCACCACTGCTTCCTTCCACAGTGTTGCAAGAGGCAACAGAGAAACACTGTGCTTGGTACTGGCAACCTCACAATGTAGAAACTAGTGCATGAAACCACACTGCAAATGACCGGAACCAGGCTTTCACTAACGCTGGTTAGCCGAATCCGCCTCCTCCTCCTCCTTCTTCTTCTTCTTCTTCTTCTTCTTCTTCTTCTTCTTCATCATTCGTTCTCAAACTCCTCTACCATGCCCTGAAAAGGGCTTTGCAAAGGAATACGTTGTGTTGTAGTTTACAGCTTGACTGCGATAATTGCACCTTTATGCCCAACACATTCGACTTTAACATGGCTTTTTGGGTACCGGGTTAGCCTTCCCTCTTCGATTCCTTCTCCTTAGCCAGTCTGGGTACCGGGTTAGCCTTCCCTCTTCGATTCCTTCTCCTTAGCCAGTCTGGGTACCGGGTTAGCCTTCCCTCTTCGATTCCTTCTCCTTAGCCAGTCTCTACTGTTATTTAGGATCATTCACTGGATGTGTAGAAGGGATACAATTGTGAAGCGAAATACAACTAGTGGGGATATTTCAGGCTATAACCACTATTCCTTTCTATGATAATTCGTATTATGTATATCCCTGCAAAACAGACAGACTCGTTGATTAGTTTGTGTCAATAAATCGCGAACGGTATGCATATTGGTGGTTTCTGCAGACCGCTGGTTGCACACACTCCTCTGTTGCTCGACCAATGTCAGATGCCAAAGTTTTGCTAATCTAGATTGCTGAGTCTTCATTTATGGAATCATCATTTTACTCGACATGTGGCTTTTAATATATTTCAATATTTTTCCATTCCTCATTTACCGTCCCCCCATGTCCCATCCCTCTATCTATATGTATCTAATGTTTCTAATATGAGTACAATTATAGTCATGACGCTCTTCCAGTAGCTTGCACTCCGGCATGACCAAGACATTAAATTCTACTCTCTATGTACGACGGTGCTTCAAACGAAAACCTTCATTCTTTTTATTGACAATTTATTACGGAAAATGACACCAAGCCGGATATTTTTCGAACACGTTTCTAGTCCGGTCGATACAATTTCACCAGCGCCTACAAAGTACATGGATTCCCAAGGAAAAACAGTCATTTGGTCGCACCATGTCGTTTCAATTCTAGAGGGACCTAAGGGTTATAATAGATCGTACAGGTAAGGTGAGTGAGAGAGTCCAGGTTATAGTAGATCGTACAGGTAAAGGGAGTGAGCAAGTCCAGGTAGCTGTGAAATAGGCAAATGCAATGTTAGAAATGATAAAAAGAAATATTAAACACAGGAGCAATGAAGTGACTATCAAATTGTATAAAGCACTAGTTAGACCTAGATTAGAGTACTATGTACAGGTGTAGAGTCCTTAACATAGAGGAGATATAAACATGCTGGAAAGGATACAAAGAAGAGTGACAAAGCTGATAGTGGGATTCCAGAATTACAGTTTTGAGGAAAGACTAAAGAAAACAGGCCTACAGAAAAGAGAAGAATTCGAGGCGACTTAATACAGATTTATAAGACAATCAAAGGAAAGGTCAAATTAGACTCTAACAATTTTTTCAAAATGCAACCACCTACACGAACAAGAGTATAAAGCAACAAATTAACTCTAAAGAAAGTTCCAGATTAGATATTAGGAAATATTTTTTTAGTCAGAGAAAGGTGAATGCTTTAAATGCATTGCCACAGGAAGTAGTGGAAGCAAGAACAATTAATGCACTTAAGAATAAATTGAATGCGCATAGCTTTTAGTGCAAGGAAATGTAAATGAAATTGGTTGTATACGGACTCTGCAGAGTCTTCTAAACCAGTATAAAGACGTTAAGTTAAGATAAGTTAAGTTAGAGTTAGCTTTCATGGCACCGACCTTGCAAACATTGTCGGGAATTTGGACATATCATGGATGATGTCGTGTAATGAACATTGATTGCTGTCCAGAAGTGCATGTATTACGGTCAGTCTGCGATCTTTCATCATAATGCGTTCAGCTGCTACAATCAACTTGGGTGTCAGAACTCGTAATGTCTGAGCCGGCCGAAAACATCCTCTCACAGAAATGACGTTTCTGAATTTCCAACTCCACTATCACACTTGCTGGAGTCCCAGACATACATTACCATACTGAACCTTCATTCTCCTATTAATGTCGATAGCTTTCTCACCTTAGCTGCTAAATTAAAACAAAAAAACTGATAACGGAACAATATCCTCAATCGTGTATGTCACTAATAGCGCAGCCATCTTTAAGCAGATATTATGACGTCAAATGATTCGTCTGAACCGTTACACCATACACAGGACGCTCTTTAAATCCTTAGCAACGGTACTGTAAACTTAATGGCAATGGGGCGGTGTTCCGAATGTCTGTCTCAATTTTAAGATTTCCATTTGAAGACGCTCTTCACAGTAGTAAACGAGTAATGAAACTGATGCACGAAACTGTTAATCAGTTTATGTCAGGGATCAAGATGCTGAGCAGCGCATGAGCTGCAGCGGTCAGCGACCCATAGCTGACTGCTAGCGTCAGGACCAGCGAACCAGAGCTGCCAAGACCCTTCTACACCTCCACGCGGTGATCCCGGATAACAGGCTGCAGCAGGGCAGACTGGATAAGGAGAGGGGGTCGAAGAGGGAATGCTAACCCGGTACTCAAAAAATGTTTGCTGAAGTCGGAATTGTTGGACCGAAACGTGCAAATATCGCAGTCAAGCTGTAAACTACGTTCTCTGGACTACATTCTGCTACTTAAGTCCTTTCAGGGTTTGGTAGTGGGACATTGAAAACGAACGAAGCCAAACCAAGCCAAGCCAGTTTATGTCAAAGAAAATACTACAAAACACCGCCCCTGTAGGAGAAGATAAACGCTTTTTGCGTCTCATTATTGCAAGGCTGCTCCTCATGATCCTGTTGCAGTGAAGGAGAAGAATATATAGATAACAATAAAGAAGAAATATTGACTATAATTAATCGTTGTTTGGGACAGTGGCCGATGTGGAAGACATAAGGAGTCGCTATAGCTAACAGGAGGGCTGCCGTAGCCGAGATATGGAGTCAATATTGCTGAGGGCTCCTATAGTTGAGAGGAGGTGTCGCTATAGCATTGCTAAGAGGTAAAGGCACTTTTCTCTCAAGAAAAGAAAGCCTAAGACCGCTAGGTTTTAAGCCTGGTCTCAATGCATAAACCACACCTGCTCACCCCACCTAATTACCTCATCTAATCACCACGCCTGCTCACCCCACTTAATCGCCACGCATGCTCACCCCACCAAATCACTTCATCTGCTCACCCCAATTAATCACCACGCATGCTCACACCACCTAATCACTTTACCTGCTCATCCCACATAATCCCCACGTCTGCTCCACACACCTCAGAACACGCTGCAAGACACTGTCTATATGGAACTGACTTCTGAGTTGACCAATCTTAACTTCCCCTGAGTTTTGTCTGAGAAGTACTGACTTCTGAGTTGACCAATCTTAACTTCACCTGAGTTGTGTCTGAGAAGTACTGACTTCTGAGTTGACCAATCTTAACTTCACCTGAGTTGTGTCTGAGAAGTACTGACTTCTGAGTTGACCAATCTTAACTTCACCTGAGTTGTGTTTGAGAAGTACTGACTTCTGAGTTGACCAATCTTAACTTCACCTGAGTTTTGTCTAAGAAGTACTGACTTCTGAGTTGACCAATCTTAACTTCACCTGAGTTGTGTTTGAGAAGTACTGACTTCTGAGTTGACCAATCTTAACTTCACCTGAGTTGTGTCTGAGAAGTACTGACTTCTGAGTTGACCAATCTTAACTTCACCTGAGTTTTGTCTGAGAAGTACTGACTTCTGAGTTGACCAATCTTAACTTCACCTGAGTTTTGTCTGAGAAGTACTGACTTCTGAGTTGACCAATCTTAACTTCACCTGAGTTGTACCCGAGATGAGAAGAGTAGGACCACTGTAACTTTCCAAGCATATGTTACTTCATGGTAATTCATGTTTGTTGTTGGTAATATTATCATCATTATTTTATGCCATTTGTACTTTTCATACAATCAACTACTGATGTGCCTCGACATAATTCTTTAGTAAAAAGGAACTATCAAACATTATTGATGTTTTTGTTATGTTAATTATCGTGTGTGTGTGTGACACTGTGCTCAAATAGACTGAAAACGTATGTGTGTACCAGTTTAACGTGTCACGTGAAGCAAATGTAAAGCCACGAGACCTCAATTGACTAGAATGGTAAAGTATCAAACAGGACTCTCACACTGACACTACACGAGAACCGCTGAAGACTGGAATGGATTACTCGAGGACAGGACTAAGATCAACCTTAGTTTTGAGCTTGATAAAAACGGGTTAATTGAAAATAGATTTTTGGTTATTTAAGTCAGTTTATTTCTGTTCTGTGTTGGAAGTATTTAGATCGAGCCTCTCCTCCCCAGCCCCCCACCCACCCCGAGGATGATATCATCTTGACGAGGTGGGGTGAAGGGGTGGGGGGAAGGAATTGCGCCACAGTGACCAAGTTAGCTATGGCATCGAGAACGTGTTTCTGGAAGGGCCAGTCAAGCCGGACAGGTCACTGAAGAGGCAGTGGGAACGGCGTAGGCTAGTGGTTAAGTGACACGGCTCACAACCCGAAGGTGCTGAGTTCGCTCCTCATCACAGCACCGGCCGTTACCCCAGGGAAGCAAACCTTTAGAAAATGGAGAAGGAAGCAGACCCTTACATAAAAATGTATTCCGAAGTCGGATGCACCGGGCCGACAGGCGCAAAATATAAACCGCAGTGCAACGCATACCGCCTTGCGGAATTGAGAAATAAGGCGAACACCAAAAAAAAACAACAACAAAAATCAACGTGAGAGGCTCCAGACTAAGAATGGTAGAAGCGGCGGTGCAAGTGGTGCTCAAGATTCCTGGAGGATAGACCACCTAGGCGAGGACAATTCTACACAAAGTACGGGCAGATAGAGCTCTAGAACCAGGAAGGGCAGGACATCTAAGGCACCCTCTAACAGAAAAGACAACCTGCTGCCTTGTAGGAAGGTTGGGGATACCTAAAGACTATGTAAGACAAACTGGAAAAAAGCCAAAAGAAAGCGAGTGCACTTGGCCAGGCAGAGAGCATATAACAAGGTGCAACATACTTTCCGATACCATGCAGAGTGATGGAAGCAGCAATATCAGGCTAACGTGGTTGGGATGGACATGAAGTACGCATGCCTGACAACAGATGGACATGAAGTACGCATGTATGACAACAGATGGACATAAAGTACGCATGTCTGACAACAGGTGGACATAAAGTACGCATGACTGACAACAGGTGGACATAAAGTACGCATGACTGACAACAGATGGACATAAAGTACGCATGACTGACAACATATGGACATGAAGTACGCATGACTGACAACAGATGGACATGTATAACAACGTCTTGGTGGCCGTATTACTGTAAAGATTACAGTATGAAAATCAATGTAGAAAAAAACTGAGGTCATGAAAATATCTAGACAAGCTGGACAAACCAATATCTATCCTGCATATCAAACAGATGAAAGATTTCACATAGTTAGGGAGCACGTTATCAGCAGACGTACGAATCACAGCGAAAATCCAACAAAGATGCAAAAGGCAAATCAGATCATTGGGGAATTAACATCAATACTTAACTGCAAGTACGTGACAATAACTTCAAAAAAAGCTTAATACAACACGATTTTCATCCCGACACTATGCTACTAATGTCAAAACTGGGGATTAACATCAAATGAAAAACGCTACATCGTAACAGCAGAAATGAAACGCCACCGAAAAATATTTGGTGTAACAAGCAGAGACACAATCAGAAACGATACCATCAGGAGACTGGTGGGAACAACACCAGCATGAAACTTCGTCAAAAAACAGCAACTAAAATGGTTTGGTCACGTAACAAGCCTACCATCTCATTCCAACAACAAGCAATGTTTTTTAAATACAATGTATTCAATGCCAAAGTTCGACCACGAAAATAGTGGCTTTCGAAAAAATCTGAAGCGGTGAATGTCGCTGTGCATAAGGCACACATTGGGGCTCGTTCTAGGGATCTCATCGTGAACTGCCCTGAAAGGTATAACAGGATAAGCGAAAAGAAGAAGAAAAGAAGAAGAAAAGAAGAATTCCTGCACACTCCACGGGGACGCCCCCCTATGTGATGGTGAGATGGACTGGCTAAGGGCCTAGGTCCGTATTGGTATAGCGCTGCAAAAGATTTGGACGCAGAATATTGTTGGCTTCCCTGCATTATATCCGACATGGGATCAAGATGCTGAGCAGCGCATGAGCTGCAGTGGTCAGCGACCCATAGCTGACAAGACCCTTCTACACTTCCCCGTGGTGATCCTGGATAACAGGCTGCAGCAGGGCAGACTGTCTTAGGAGAAGGGATCGAAAATGTAGGGAGGTAAACCCCAAGCGTAACAAGTGGATAACTAGATTTGTAGTGAAATGTAGAAGAGCAAAAAATAAAGCATGGAAAAAATATATAGAGGCAGGTAAATCAAAAGAAACGTATGTAAAATATTTGGACAAGCAGAACATATCTCAGAAAGCGAATAAAACAGCAAAAATAGACTTTGAAAAACAACTTGCTCAGAGGATCAAGACAGACAGTAAAAGCTTCTTTTCTTGTGTTAGAAATAAACAAAGAACGAAAGACAAAGTAGGCCCTCTCATGGACAGTACAGGGAACATAATAAGTGAGAATAGGGAGGCTGCTAATCTGCTCAATCAGTACTTTGGCACAGTCTTCACAAAGAAGGACTGCTCCGATATCCCAGAGCCTATATATATTTTTCAAAGAGACATGGATACAGCGGGATTACGATCAATCTGTATTACAGAGGAAATGGTTTTTTAAAAAATTGGAGGGATTGAAAGTGAATAAATGTCCAGGTCAAGATGGTATTCACCCAAAATTGCTGTATGAAATTAGAGACCAACTAGCAAAACCATTGGCTATATTATGTTCTCAATCACTTACAAAAGGGATTGTTCCACGGGATTGGAAAGATGCAGGAGTGATCCCCTTATTCAAAAAAGGCAAAAAATCAGATCCGGCAAATTATAGACCGGTGAGTTTAACGAGCATAGTCTGTAAATTGTTAGAGTCAATAATCAAAGAAAACATTGTAATGCATTTAGAAAAAAATTATCTAATTAGAAATAGTCAGCATGGGTTTACTAGAGGGAGATCATGCTTAACAAATCTATTAGAATTCATGGAGGAGGTTACTAAAATCATAGATAAAGGTGAGCCAGTGGATGTTATTTATCTAGACTTTGCAAAGGCCTTTGATAGAGTACCTCATCAAAAATTATTTCGAAAGTTAAAATCACATGGAATAGGTAGGGAAGTTGCCAAATGGATTAAATATTGGTTAACGGGAAGAAGGCAGAGGGTGGGCATAAATAAGGAGTACTCTGAGTGGAGTGAAGTGAAAAGTGGTGTGCCACAGGGGTAGGTTTTGGGACCAATTTTGTTCTTGATATATATAAATGATTTGGACATTGATATGAGATCCATGATTGCAAAATTTGCTGATGACACAAAACTATGCAGTAGTGTCTCATCTAAAGCGGAAGTGGATATATTGATGTCGGATTTAGTTAAAATTCGAGAATGGTCTGTAAGCTGGCAAATGGAGTTTAATGTAGACAAATGTACAATCATCCACATGGGTAGATCATTCTTCTTCTTCTTCTTCTTCTTCGTACGCAGTCAGACAGTAACCATTATTTTTTCGAAAAAAGCGGCGGTCATCCTGAGGCTGTCGCCACTGCCATAGAGCTTGTCTTGCAGTTCCACTGGTGATGGCCACATCCGCTCTCTCTGATCCTCGTATGTCGGGCAGTTCTGCAGCAGATGTTCAGCGGTCATTTTACCGGTACCGCACGGGCATTCGTCGGTACCACATATCTTCAATTTGTTGAATAGGTGGTACCTCAGTCTATTGTGGCCAGTGCGAAGTCTGAAGACAACGACCTGCTCTCTTCGGTTCAACTGGTAATAGGCATCGTTTTTGGTGTAACCAGTATGTTCGGTTTCCCATTTGGTCATGTATCTGGCTTTGATAAGCCGTTTTGACTCTTCGTACGTCATACTAGTATCTGTTTGTGGTAGTCTTGCACCTTCTTTTGCCAGTCTGTCTGCCTCCTCGTTGCCTTGGATGTTGCAGTGTGATGGGACCCACTGTACCACTACCCTTTTTGATGCGGACTGCTGGCACAGTTGGTAGAGTGCTGCTCTTAAGTCATTAAGCTCAGTGTTTTTCTGGCTTTTTAGCGCTGTGACTACGGCGAGAGCATCTGTAAGCAGCACTATATGGCTTTCATTTTCTTTATGTGTCACCATTTCTTCCACTGCCGCCCTCAGTGCCTCTGCCTCCGCTCTGAAATTGCTTGTGTACTTACCAGTAGCGAATGACAGTGTTATTTGTCTGCCATTTGGTAGGTTCAGGAATGCTCCTGTCCCTCCGTTCTGTGTAGTGTTTGTTACAGAACCGTCGGTGTATGCATGGTTCCAGTCTATGCTTGGGTAGCTTTTCGATGTAAAGCTTAGGGTAGTATCTCTCCTTTCTTTTTCAGTCTGGCAGTTTTTGTTTCCAATACCTGGTATATTTTCTACCACCTCTGGAAATATATCCTGCCTCCAGGTAGGTTTTCGTACAGTAGTGATGGGTTTTGGTGTTGTTAGTGCGTTTATGGGATCTTCGTGCATCTTTGCTTTGGCTATTTCTGCAAAGTTTCTCCGCTTTAGTTTCCCATTTCCCAAATTGTTTAGTCTCTGGTGCATTGGATGGTCAGTCAGTATTCGGAGTTTCTCTGACTGCAGCTGGGCTCTGCAGTCTCTTCTATCGGTCATGGATTGCAGTTTTGTAATCTTTTCAAGTTCTACAATTGGCGTTGACTTCATGCCTCCTGTTATAACTCTCATGGCTTGGTTTTGAAGTTTGCTAATTTTATCGAAGTTCGCCTTTGCTGCTGTTGTCCATGCCGCAATGCCATACTCGAGAACTGGTCTCACTCTTCCAGTGTACAGTTTCTTTAGTATGCCTTCGTCTGCTCCCCAGCTTGTGCCAGCAAGTTTCCTCATGATTGCCATTCTTTCTCTGGCTCTCATTCGGTTTCTCTCGATCTGACTTTTCCATGTCATGCGCCAATCAAATGTGACTCCCAGATAGGTTGGGTTGTCGTTTGGCTGCAGGAATTTGCCATTTAAACTTAATTTGGTATTTTGGGGTTTTATTGAAAGCGAGAATATTGTGTATGTGGTTTTCTCCTCGTTTATTTTGACCAGCCATGAGTTCGCCCACTCTTCCAGCGATGTTAGGGCCTGCTGCATCCGATTTATTGCTATGGTGAGATTCTTTTGAGAGGTCCACATAGCCAGATCGTCTGCAAACATTGAGCTATGGACTCTCCTTGGTATATTCTCTGCAATGTCGTTTATATATTCCAGGAAGAGTGTGGGTGACAGTACTCCCCCTTGGGGTACTCCCTGCTCGAGTGTCACCTTCTTGCTCATCTGCCCTTGTACTTGGACTCTGGCCGTTCTTTGTTTGAGGTAGTGGTTGATCCACTTGTACATTTTCCCACAAACATCACTTCTTCTTAGCTTGACTCTAAGTCCGTCTTTCCAGACTTTGTCAAATGCCTTTTCCAGATCCACCCAAACAGCTACTGTGTGTTTCTGTGCCTGGTAGGCATCTTCTATTTCCTGGGCTATCAGGATGACCTGGTCCTCGGTGGATCTGTGCTGTCTAATGCCGGCATGCTGTGGAATTAGTATTCCTTTTTTTTCCAGATGCCACATCAGTCTGGTGTTTATCATACGTTCCACCAGCTTGCCGACAAAGCTCAGTAGGCTGATGGGCCTGTATCCATTTGGATCTGTTTTGTCCTTTCCTGTTTTTGGTACTGGTACCAGTACTGCGTCTTTTCATGCCTGGGGTACAATTCCCCTTTTCCAGCTTTGGTTCAGGACCGATAGCAGTTTCCTCTTCGCTGTTTGGCCCAGCCCCATCAGCATTTCGTTTGTTATCCCGTCTTTTCCGGGAGATTTTCTTTTCTTTAATGTTCTCATAGCCTCTTCCATTTCGCTCATTGTTAATTTGGCCATCATGTGCTCTTCAGGTGCCGTATTGATGTTGTCGTGCCCATTTAGCTCTTAGCTAATGTCTGTATGCCAATCTGCAGGGACCTCGATGTGGTTTGCTCTGGCATAGTGATCGACAAAAGCGTTTGCGGCTTTCTTACCGGTGAGCAAGTTTTCGCCCTGCTTGATGGTAATTTGTTTGTTTGACGGGGTTTCGTCGTTCATGGCTCTGACTAGCTTCCATAGCTTGTTCCCGTCTTTGTCCAGGTTTAGGCTTTCCGTTTTGTTTTTCCAGCTTTCTCTTGCTGTTTGCTTGAGAGTGTATTTGTATTTCGCCGTGGCGGCTTTGAGGGCGATGTTTGCCTCCATAGATTGTTCTCGCTCTGCCATGTTCCTAGCATTTGTAACTGCATCTTCCGCTTTCTGCAACTCATCATTCCAGTAGGGCTTATAGTTTTTCCTAGCTCCTCTTGGGATGGTTTCAGTGGCGGCTTGCATTATTGCCTTGCTTAGGCTTTCCAACATGGGCTTCATTTTGGTGTTTCGTGTGTTGATGGTTTCACACAGCCCATCTGTCAGGATTGCAAATCTGTCCCAGTCGGCTCGTTTGTAATTCCAACGTGGGAGCGGTTTTGTTTCCTGTGGGCCTACTTCCATATCAATAATTAGCCTGATCGGCCTGTGGTCGCTACCTGCCAGTTGGTTTAGCACCTGGCGGTCTATTTTATGGTGTATGTCCTGTGTGGAGAAGGCCAAATATGGAGTCGAGGTGGTACGCCACGTTCTAGAATAGAGACTAGGGGTATCCTCCGGCCTATTGATTAGGGCGAGATTTGTATCTATCTCCCAATCTTCCACTTCGTCACCTCTGCTGTCTGTGTCAGAGTATCCCCATCTCTCCGAGTGGCTGTTGAAATCTCCAACAACTATGCAGTTGGAGTCTCTGACCTCCATACTCGAGAGCGATAGGTCTCTATTTGGTGGTCCGTACAGATTGAAAATGCGGAGCTTCGTCTCTTGAGCCATTATGTCAACTCCTACAATTTCTGCTTGTCCGGTGTGACTGACAGGTACCGCGCTACTCCGTATGCAGTTTCTGGTCAGTATCAGGACCCCTCCTTTGTGGCCTTCTCTATCGAGACGGAAGGTCTGGTATCCTCTGATTGAGAATTTATGATTATTGTTGACGTGCGTTTCCTGGATACATGCCACGTCAATCTTACCTTCATGCAGGTGATGTGTTAGGGAAAGTTTTTTGTTAATGACTCCCTCCGCATTCCACTGTAGTATTTTGAGGGTCTTGAGTTTTTGGTCAATAAAAGTTGCCCCATAGCCATGTGCCTTGACTCATGGACACATGGGTGGGTGACCACCAGTAGTCAAGGGTGGGCCCCTTCGAGGCGTGAGGCCCGGCACTATCGCTGCCTGTCGGGACTCCGCAGGATGAGCGCCATACGTTTTTCTGATCGGTTGTACTGTCATCATACTGCGATTTACGTTGCACTGTTTTGTTAGGCTTGCGGCCCCGTGCATCCGATTTCAACAGGCGTTTCTGTATGGATGCCCTCCTTAGCCTTTGGCTGTCCCCAGCCTATCTGCAAGGCAGCAGTTGTTTATGATCAGAGTTGTCTCTCTTATGGAAGTTGTCTTACCAGACTATCGAGTCTTCACTACTCGTGTCTATAGGGTGCGATGATGAAATGTGAGATGATATATGAGATATATGATATGGACTGGTTTACCCGGAAGAGAGGCAGTCCAGTGTGTCTGTACCCCAGGATCGTCACGTCCTGCCAGAAACGTAGCATTTGCATGTGAGTGGGGTCTCTCTTTCTCCCTTTATTTTCTTGGCTTCTATGCAGGGATGGTACGCCTAGCATTCCCCGCCACCTGGGATGTTGACACAGTGGGGCAGGTGTGCAATGTCCGCTGGTCTGCATCTCTTCTGCGTCCATTGGTAGGGCTGATAGCGTACAGAGGTAGATATCGAAGCAGAAGTGCATTTAACCAGGGGACAAGCTTGGTAGTGTCACGGAGATGTTGTTCGCCTGGTTTGCGGACATATCTCGTGGTCAAGGAGTGAGTCTCGACAGTTCACACTGAGGTGGCTGCTCTACTGTTTTCGATACCCCGACCAGGAAGTAAGTCTGATGTTGGTGGTTTCGCACCCCATCGCCATATAGGGTGAATATCGAGCAGCTATCCGCCCGCTTTGATCAGCGGATGGAAGAGACCTCTTTCTGTGGCTCGACCTGGTAGGGTTGAGGCGCGATCCCCAGGTCCCGACCATATCGAAGCCTCCCATTGCAGTGGTGCTGAGAATTTGGGAGGGATCCCGGCTAATAAGCGTCCGGCCGTTATCCCTCACATGGTAGCCTCGCGCCATTGGCTTATCAGCCTGGTAATGAACCAAATGTATGCGGTTCCTCTCGAGTTGAGCAGGATTTCCGTAGCAACGCCCTGTCAATTGTAGGGTAAAAATGACCTGTCTTCCGATGGTCTATTTCCAGCACCCGTTCATTTTTTGGCCAATACGAATTAATCGAGGGCTTTTGTTTGTCCATGACCAGGTATCTGGAGCCTGCAGTTTCCGCGGTGTTAAGGCACGGTTTCCGTAGCGATCCTTCATAGGAAGGTTAGAGAGCTGACCTGTCTTCCGTGGGTCTAATACCAGCACACGTTCACTATTAGACCCAACGAAAGTGCTTTCGATTTGTCAGTCGTTCTACATTGTTTGCGT
This sequence comes from Ariolimax columbianus, assembly GCA_036924085.1. Lineage (NCBI taxonomy): Eukaryota > Metazoa > Mollusca > Gastropoda > Stylommatophora > Arionidae > Ariolimax > Ariolimax columbianus. The sequence goes on along the minus strand of JAVGWX010000007.1, from coordinate 7,184,157 downwards.
CTTGAGTCAAATTAAGCCGCAGGCTCCACTCATGATCGTGCTCTTCCGTCAATTCCTTTTTTAAACACTGGATGCAGACCAACCGAGCCACAGAGGGCATAACCCCAGATTTCTGAGGGTCTAAATCCAGCACCAGTCCCATATTAGACCCAAGGAAAGTGGTCTCGGCATGTCAGTCATTTCAGTGTTGGCCGTGTTGAGTCAAATTAAGCCGCAGGCTCCACTCCTGGGGGTGCCCTTCCGTCAATTTTTTTAAGTTTCAGCTTTGCAACCATACTTCCCCCGGAACCCAAACACTTTGGTTTCCCGGAAGCTGCCCGCAGAGTCATCGAAGCAACTCCTGCGGATCGCTAGTCGGCATCGTTTATGTTCAGAACTACGACGGTATCTGATCGTCTTCGCGCCTCTGAGTCAGAGAGTGGTGTCTGCTTGGAATGCATTGCCAGGGGAGGTAGTGGAGGCAGGGACAGTTAATGCATTTAAGAATAAACTGGATGCGCATAGCTTTTAGAGCAAGGTGATGTAAATGTAACTGGTTGTATACAGACTCTGCAGGGTCTTCTAAACCAGTATAAAGACGTTAAGTTAAGTTAAGTTAAGTTAAAAGGGAATGCTAACCCGGTACTAAAAAAATGCTTGCTGAATTCGGATGTGTTGGATCGAAAGGTGCAAATATAGCAATCAAGCTGTAAACTACGACACAACGCATTCTGTTCTCTGGACTACATTCTGCTACTTAAGACCTTTCATGGTTTGGTAGCGGGAGATTGAGAACGAATGTACGAAGCCAAGCCAAACCAAGCCATATCCGACATATTTGACGGGACTGACGCCGATAATAATGGGATGTAATGTGATGTATGGAAGTTGCCAATTCAAAATGAAAATGAGATGAACAAATCCATTTTCACCAACACAAAATAAACGGATAACTCATAAATTCGTCTTCTTCTTCTTCAATCAACTGATGCTATGCATCTAACTCGGTGAGGTTCTCGTTTAGTTCTTCTCCAGTCCTCCACAGATTTTCGAGCATGGTCGTTTCCCCAGACCAAACTGCCTCTTTTTTGTTTGTATCGGTAGGACAGTCCTACAGGGTGTTCTGGTGATTGCTTGGGTGCTCCACGGTGGTGTATGGCGGTGTTTCTGAGACCCATTCTGAGGTGGTGGGCCTTGAGTCTACAACTCATAAATAAAAAATTAGGGTGATCAAGTGTTACACCTACTCATCATTACAGTATAGCAGTCATATAATGAGGCCAAGACCATAATTAAAGCTAACTTCGTGGTAAAATTGGCTGATCAACACCCAGACTTCCGAAAATAAGACAGCTACTTTAACTTAACTAGAGAAGAACAAGTCTTCATCTTCAGATTGAGAACTGGGCATAACAGACTCAAGGGTCATCTTTACAATAAAATGAGGATTGGGACAGATGACAGGTGAACATGTGGGGAGCATATCATGACCGTGAAACACATCCTGCAAAGCTGCTCGCTCACGCAGGAAAAGAGAGAACAATACTGGCCTCGTGAGACAGATATGAGACAAAAGCTGTATGGAGATGAAACAGCCTTACAAACAACGGTGTCCTTTGTAAGAGAAACCGGAACCTTGATCTGAGGATGAACAAAGAAGAAGAAGAAGAAGTATGGCAGTGAAACATGGACAATGAACAAACAGCTGGATACGACAATTGAGGCTTTTAAACACATTAACTACTTATTATTTTTTTTAAAAACCTCAAATTTATTTCTCACTTTTTACACACTGAGGTGAATATACAAATTCAGCTGTAGATTTTTGTTAAGATATTTTTGAATCAAAAATCTTTTTCAAGATCTTATCCTTCGTCCGTTCTTAATTTCCGGCAGCCAAACCCTGAAAAGGGCTTTACAAGTAACATGATGTACTCCGGAGAACGGAATGTGTGTTGTGTTGTAGTTTACAGCTTGACTGCGATATTTGCACCTTTCGGTTCGACATATCCGACTTCAGCAGACCTTATTGAGTGCCGGGTTAGCCTTCCCTCTTTGATCCCTTCTCCTTAGCCAGTCTGCTCTGTTGCAGTCTGTTGTCCAGGATCACTGCGTGGAGGTGTAGAAGGGTCTTGGCAGCTCTGGCACTGACGCTAGCAGTCAGCTTTGGGCGCTGACCACTGCAGCCTACGCACTGCTCAGCATCTTGATCCCATTTTCAAAATAATTAAATGTACTATTTAACAATCTGAAGAATTATAAAATTCTCTGGCGCTGTGGGTGGCTCAATGTAGTTGTGTTAAATATGGACACATGGAAGAATAGATACGTCTCGTGGAAAGAGAGGAAAACAAAGGCGTCCTGAGGAAAATACGAGCACACATAGAATTATGAACACGAAGAGAATTATGAACACAAAGAATTATAAACATGGAGAGAATTATGAACACAGAGAATTATAACTTAACTTAACGTTTTTATACTGGTTTAGAATACTCCGCAGTCTGAAAACAACCAGTTTCATTTAGATTGCCGTGCTCTAAAATATATGGGCATCAAATCTATTCTTTAATGCCTTAGTTGTCCCGCCTCCACTACTTCCTGTAGCAATGCATTCCAAACATTCATTAATTAATTTGTAGTTGTGCCCTCTTGTTCTTGTAGGTGTTTGTATTTTGAAAAAAAAACCTTATAGTTTAATTTACCCGTTCCTTTGATTATCTTATAAACCTGTATTAAGTCACCTATAATTCTTCTCTTTTCTAGACACTGTATGCCGGTTTTTCTGAGTCTTTCCTAATAACTAATTCTGGAATACCAATATCAGTTTTGTGACTCTTCTTTGTATTCTTTCCAGCATATTTATATCCTCTCTATGATGCGGACTCCACACCTGGACACAGTACTCCAATCTAGGTCTAACTAAAGCTTTATACAGTATGACTATCACTTCCTTGCTCCTATGTTTAATATTTCTCTTCATTATACCAAACATTGCATTTGCCTTTTTCACTGCTACCTGGACTTGCTCACTCACCTTACCTGTATGATCTATTACAACCCCTAGGCCCCTTTCCTTTTCTTTCATTCTAATATTATTCTCGCCCATTCTGTAATTATGTTCCATATTGGATCTACCCATGTGGATGACTGTACATTTATCTACATTAAACTCCATTTGCCAGGTCTCAGACTATTCTCGAATTTTATCTAAATCCGACCTCAAAATATCCACTTCTACTTTAGATGAGACACTACTGCATAGTGTTGTGCCATCTGTGAACACATAGAATTATGAACACAAAGAATTATGAGCAGAAAGAGAACTATTAACACAAAGAATTATGAGCAGAAAGAAAATTATTTACGCAAAGAATTATGAGCACACAGAGAATTATTAACACACAAAATTATGAGCACAAAGAGAATTATTAACACAAAGAATATGAGCACAAAGAGAACTATTAACACAAAGAATATGAGCACAAAGAGAATTGTGAGCACAAAGAACTATGAGCACAAAGAGAATCATGAGCACAAACAATTATGAGCACAACGAGAATTATGAGCACAAAGAGAATGTGAGCACCAAGAGAATTATGAGCACAAAGAGAATGTGAGCACCAAGAGAATTATGAGCACAACGAATTATGGATACAAAGAGAATTATGCCATCAGAGAATTTTGAGACCAGATAATTATGAACAAAGAGAGTTATGAGCACAAATATAATTATGAACAAAGAGAGTTATGAGCACAAATAGAATTATGAACAAAGAGAGTTATGAGCACAAATATAATTATGAACAAAGAGAGTTATGAGCACAAATAGAATTATGAACAAAGAGAGTTATGAGCACAAATAGAATTATGAACAAAGAGAGTTATGAGCACAAATAGAATTATGAACAAAGAGAGTTATGAGCACAAATATAATTATGAACAAAGAGAGTTATGAGCACAAATAGAATTATGAACAAAGAGAGTTATGAGCACAAATAGAATTATGAACAAAGAGAGTTATGAGCACAAATAGAATTATGAACACAGAGATAACTATGAACACCCATAGAATTATGAACATAGAGAGTTATCAACAAATAGAATTATGAACACACATATAATTATGAACACAGAGATAACTATGAACGCACATAGAATTATGAACACATATAATTTACTGAAACCGTATTTAACGGTCAAGTAGCGAGCAAGCGTTCCAGAGGAAAACAGCGTTATAATAATGACAACACCAAGACTCAAGAGATGGTCAGGGAAACGCCTCGCAGATCAAGGCCAAAGGCAGAGCGTTTTGGAACTCTGAGGATCCATAGCAGTCGAGCATCAACGGGGATATCAAATGAACTTAATCGATTTAAGCACTTTTGTGTGAATATTCTGGCCTTGTTTTTATTGTTGTTGGTAGTAATTCATTGTAAATGTGAAGGTTACGAGTCGCATACAAAACCTTCTTCAGTCTAATCACATTTGACGACATCCTTGGAATGTTATGGTGCCCTATTCATTCCTCCCCAGGTTTAATTCAAATGCTGTTATCGATGTACCAAACTGTTTAGAAAGTTGTTTCTAAAGCTAATTTTGCTAATCCGCTCTCGGGAAGGTGATCAAAATTAAGTGCCGAGCAAGAAAATGTCAATCTCGTTTCGTAATGCACAACCCGTTTTACTGATGACTGCAGTTTTCTGTGTTTTATTTACGCATTTCATTTGCTGTCTTCTCAGCCTTACGAGGCAGGAGTGGTTAGTTCCCACCACGCTCTGCTTATTCCTGATACAGGAAAAGTATTTAGTCTGTGATTAAAATTGCATTCCTGACCAAAATGAGGTGAAAATATCGAACTACAACAACCTATGTCTGCGGTTGAAATGTGCGTACTTTAGTGGACAAAATTTAAACTTCAAACAAAGTTCAAAGGCTTCAAAACAAACTGAATCTATCTTTCCTAACACTAACAGTCAGGTTTCCATTTACAGTTGTAAAAACCTCAGCGTATTATTAAAATGAATCGAGTGTTTGTTTAGCTTTCTTTCTCCTCTTGTGTGGCTGTCTAAGTGTGTTGCGCGTATCGTGATGTCTGTTGATCCTTGTCTCTGTTAAATATTGTGGGCGTGTCATGTCGGTTAGAATCAGCTCTTCTGTAGTTTAGATTAAAAAAAGTACCCCCCCCCCCCTCCCAGGGGCCAGTCACCTTGGTGCTAATTTGCATAAAGTTGTTTGAACATGGCGGCCTGATCGGGATCGTGAATTCTACACTTTACTGGCTGTAAATATTTGATGAACATGGCAGCCCCTGCCGTGTACAAGTTGGAATTGGACCCTCAAAAGCGGAATGTCTTCGTCACGCAACTACACGATCGGTGAGTGTACTTGAAACAAAGTTTAGAAAATTTGATCGAGCTTTATGGAGTGAAAAAAAACAACACACAGTTGATACACACTCCACACCAATTTCAGACATAAAATAGATACGCATTGCATTCTTTTCGCTGTATTTCTAAATCTTATATAAAAAAAGGAATACATTTTTTTAGATTCAAGATGTAACATTAAAAAAAAAACAACAACTGTCTAATATGATATTGCAGCACCAACATATAACCCTAAAAGGTGGGCATTAAGGAAGGAATGGCAACGAGAAAGGCACGAGTCGACCCCACCATAAAAAAAAGTTATGGCCTACTATAATGAAGTCTCTAACACTTCATTCCCGGTAGCAGTGTCTACTATTGCACAACCTTTACGTTTTGTTAGGTAAGCAAGCAAAGAAAACAGAAGTAGTGATCATGTCCAAAGAATATAAATCTCATTTGTAAAAGTAACAGCACATACACTCAATAAAAAAAAAAATAACAACTGGGCGTCAAAGATGCAACACAATGAATGAGTGTGCAGGCTAGGTTTTTATTTCGCACCTGGTAAGAGAATACTTGTGCTGTACTTAAGTTAAATTATATGCCTCTTTGGTCAGCAATCGATTATACAAATGACTCAGCCACAAGCTCGTGAACATCCTCCATTAATCTATTCATTGCAAATTCCAAAAAACAGCAGAATTTGTTTGCTAATTTGGGTCTCGGTAAGCATTTTTTATCAGCTTTTATTTTTGACAAGATGCTGCCGCACGGGCTGGACAGTCTTCTTGTCCATTAACACGGTCCTGGACGGTTGTAAAACCAGAACCTACGAGTCTCTCTCTTCAATCCCACTGTGCTCCCTGCTAAGTGCTACGGCGCTGAGACATGGACATTAACAAAATCATTAGAGGACAAATTGAGAGTGACCCAAGCCTCTCTTGAGAAACACTTGGTCGGAATCACTCTGCGGAACCAACGTATACTTTCTTCTTCTTCTTCGTACGCAGTCAGACAGTAACCATTATTTTTTCGAAAAAAGCGGCGGTCATCCTGAGGCTGTCGCCACTGCCATAGATCTTGTCTTGCAGTTCCACTGGTGATGGCCACATCTGCTTTCTCTGATCCTCGTATGTCGGGCAGTTCTGCAGCAGATGTTCATCGGTCATTTTACCAGTACCGCACGGGCATTCGTCGGTACCACCTTTCTTCAATTTGTTGAATAGGTGGTACCTCAGTCTATTGTGGCCAGTGCGAAGTCTGAAGACAGCGACCTGCTCTCTTCGGTTCAACTGGTAATAGGCATCGTTTTTGAACCAACGTATATAAAAGTTCAACAATTTTGACACACAACAATTGTCCTTGGTGAAAAATGCAGTAATCTATGCATTCAAGGCAAAACATAGATAAGCAGATTACATATTGCGATGAAATGATTTTACATGATTTATATGAAATGATTTTACATGATATATATGAAATGATTTTACATGATTTATATTACACAACGGTAAATGAGAATTACAATTTTAATCTACTTAACAGTGAGGATGAGGAGGATGTTACAAGTTTTCCGGTTGTCAAGGAGTCAGGGGACAGGCTCATTGAAACTGGGATCAACACTCTGCAGAAGACACTGCTTTTAAAGAAAGAAGTAGAAGTGGATAAGGTAAATGCAGAGTTGGAGGACAAGAGGTATGAGTTCAAACAGCGCATGGAGATGTGTGCACAAAGGCAGGTTGAGGTGCAAAGGAAACAGCAACAGGTAGGTTAATCATATGACGAGGTAGCTTAGTGCGCATAGTAAGGTTTACAAAGGATATTCACACTTAACAGCTTCATTATGCTGGTTTAGAAGGTTCTACAGAGTCTGTATAAAAAAGTAAAAGAATCCTTCAGCAAACTTAACCGCTGGTCAGGAATGAGGTGTTAGAGATTTTAGAATACTAAGCCACAGCTTGTGTAGTGGGGTGGCCAGTTCCCTTCCTCGCTGACTTTTCCTTCCCTGGCCATAAGTCAGGTACCCATTTACAGCTGCATTGACTGGAGCTGCCGGTAGCGGAAGTTGAAGCCCGTACCCTTGCCATGAAAAGCGAGTACTCTACTACTGCGCAAATCAGCCACTGAAGTCTGAATACAACATGTTTATTCCACTCCAGCAATACTAAAAATAACTGTGAGCATTTATTTGTGAATGCATTAACTGACCCTGCCTCCACTACATCCTTTGTGGCAATGCATTTCAAGCATTCACTACACTCTGGCTAAAAAAATATTTCCTAATATCTAATCTGGACCTGTCTTTAAACAATTTGAAGCTGTGCCCTTTTGTTCTTGTAGTTGATTGTACTTTGAAAAACTTGGTAAGTTCTTATTTATCCTTTTGGTTTATTTTAGTTAATGTGGTACATACATTTTGGCCAAACACCATAACCAACCAAAGGTTGGTTGATTGGTTTATTGATCCAGCAGTCTGTGGGTTCCTGCTATTTGGTTCAATGCCATATAGTGGTATCAGCAAGTGTTTGTGAGCTGTTGTTTAGTTCTGTACAAAGTGTTCCATTTGTCTGGTCTCAGGAAGAAGCTGTTTCCTGTCACCGTCAAATGCCTAACACTCAAAAAGATGATGTTCAACAGATTTGTAGGAATGTGTGCATAGCTGACACACTGGAGTCTGTTGTGGTTGGATTCTGTTCAAGTGACTGTTAAGTTGTATATGTTGAGTGCAAAGCTGGAATATGATGCTTGGATCTCTCCTTTTTAGGAAAATGCTTGCAAATTTGAAAATATGTCAATCAAGCAATGAAAACATGTTCAGCTCCCTGTGAAGCATTGAAGTTTGTGTGGTTTAAAGTTTAAGTAACCACCCACATGACCAACCCTCCTTAGTTGCATCTTACAACATTCCTGACTGGTTACAGTGTTACTGTTCTTTGCTCCCCTGTTTGGCCTCAGTAGTTAGTTAGTTGACTATCGCAAGCAGTGATGGTGACACCATCAGATGGTTTTGTCTTGATGATGTAACTTGCACTGTATTTGGATTATCGTGAAGTAGTAACTGCATTGGTTATCTACCTCACTCTCTGGTCTCGAGCTACCTTGGACCAGTAGCAAGACTTAAGTCAAGACTGCTGAAGGTAACTCAGAAGGCAGGCACTCTGGTCACACTTCCATTGAGACCAGGGGTTGCTTGAAACTTGCGGGCATTGATCGCTCACCATTTCCGTGCCTTACCTCTCTGAAATGAAGATCATGATCCAGTGCTAGGACAGAGTACGAAAGATGGCCATAGACCTGGTGAAACTGTGGAGTTTGTTGCTGCCCTTAAAGATGCCATCAGGCGTTGTGGTCAATGATTGCTTTGTCACTATTTGACCAACAATATAAGAAAAGATGTAAAGTGTAATAATTAAAGAAGTAGGTATACAAGATATGAATATAACCTGTCTGAGTTGGCTGTGAGAAAATATGATGTACTAAATTAATAATAACAATAATAGTTGCTCATCGCAAGCAAAGATGGTGACAGCAGATTTTTGTTGTTTCGGTTCGTCTAATGCTGAAACTTGTGCTTGAATAGATTAAAGTTGTGAAAATTTGCCTTGCGTCAGTCCCGCTTTCTCGCCGGCGTCTACCTTAATCCGTAGTCATGACAACTGGAAGAAGCACAGGATGCAGATTCTTGTTCAGGGCATACTCTCGATGTCAAATTAAAGAGCAGATGAGCGGTTAATGCACTCTCTTCTCATTAAAGTTATTATGACCAACCCCCTGGTCTCAAGACAGCCTAGTTTACCCAGCTGTAAATGAGTACCTGAAATACTATTAAGAAAGATAAGACAGCAAGGAAGGAAACTGGCTACCCCACATTAAAAAAACAACAACTGCGACCTACTATATTAAAGTCTAACATTTCAACCTCCACAGCACTGTCTGCTATTGGACTACCTTGACCTTGTAGCAAGTGTTCAATAGCCATACACTTGCTCCTTCCAAGACATCTGCTACTCTTCAAAGTTTCCAACTTTGAACTACTAATCTTCATATATTATATTTTCAAGTCTGTCTAGGTCCCCATTTAAAAATAAATTATATTTTACAAAATTAATACTTCAACATAAAGCACAATTTCATGAAATAATTTTAATTTCAAGGTTTGAAGCAGTGTATTGATTAACAAATTAGAGCGGCAAAAATGGCGCCTAATCGGCCGCGGATCTATTTTACTTTCATGTTTAAGTCCATCATAAATACCACCAGGCCACAAATTCAACTGAAATTTCTACTAGTCAGTGACTTACATCTGTGTCCACAGAAGCATCATGAGGTTTTCCATTTGGATTGATTAGTTAATTTGATTGGTGATGTTTTCTCTTCGATTATGCTGGCAAAGTGAATGGCTATTTGAAATAGTATTCCGGTTACCCTGTGTTGTATTTTCACAGTCCGGTGCAAATGGCTGATCTTCATGAGATCGGTGCACTTCACCCTGTTTGTTTACAGTGCCAATTTTGGTGTGTTTAGGAAATATTCACACAGGTGAAGGATAGACTCACACATCGTCTAAGAGAGTGTTGGGCCCTGCCCAATTAGAAACTTGTCTAAGACACTTCGTTAACATGCTGAATGATGTCGTACAACCTCTTAGGGTTACTGGAAAGACTAGTGGAATTGATTAACAATCTTCCAATTCTTAACTCTACTATAATTTTGTAGATGAAAGACAGAGTTTCCAAATTTGAGAAGTTTATCCAAGAGAATGATGCCAAAAGATGGAGAGCAATTCAAAAATATCAACAAGAAGTGAAGCAAAGAGAGCAGAAAGCACTAGAGTTCAGTTCTATATCTGAGCAGTTCGAGCACATTAAAACCAGGTAACTGTTAGATCTATGTTTTGTAATTATTGTTCCTGCCTTTTTCACTTCAATTGTTTTATTCGTTTTTCAAAGTGCCTTGTGATGAGTTCTTGCTGTTTTCGATCCAGTCGTGCTTTCTCTTGTCCATAAGTTCTTTACTTAGTTCTTGGTGAGTTCTTCACCCGTGACAAATTTTCTGTAGTAACAGGTCATTGTTCCTCGTCTTATATCCCAGAGCATTGTGTAGAAGGTGGGTCTGTGCCTTTCTGCCTAAAGTGCAATGATTGGCTTGTCAGCAGTATTACCACTACAGAGATCACTGTGATAGCCCCTCCCCCTTCATTGGTGGGGCTGCTGTAATGCAGTCTGTTTTCATGTGCACTGTTTTGATTCGAGCTTGGCATGTTGGACCAGACCCTAACTTTAGCAACACCCTCACCTCACCACAACAGTTTCCTTCCTTACAGGCAGTCTGCACCAAAGAAAAAATCTTTGGCACATGTAATGATGTTTGTACTGCAGCTTTGTAATACATTCTAGTGAAAAGTTTTGAGGTAGAAAAACCGGCTTATAATGTCTAAAAAAGATAACAATTCGAAGTGTTTAACTACAGGTTTATAAGATAATCAACGGAAAGGATAAATTAGACTATAACAGGTTTTTAAAAATACAGCTGCCTACAAGAACAAGGGGACACTTCCACAAAGTAAAGGTCCAGATTACATGCCAGGAAATACTTTTTTAGTCAGAGCGAAGTGAATGCTTGAATGTATTGACACATGAAATAGTGAAGGTAGGGTCAATTAATGCATTCAAGAATAGATTGGATGTGCATAGTTTTTTCTTTAGATCAAGCGAATATAAAAGAAACTGGTTGAATACAGACCTACAGAGTCTTCTAAACCAGTATAAAGACGTTACGTAAAGTTAAACATTGTGGCACTGTAATACATTCTAGTGAAAAGCTTTGCAGTGGATGCTCCAAACTTTACATCTCTGTTTCAGGCACAGAATTTTACAAGCAAAACTGAAAATGTACAAAGTTTATGAGGAATACCTTCAAAATGTAATAGAGGCTATGCCAGAAGGTAATATTGCCAGGTGTTTCTCTCTGTCACTCAAAATTTCAATTCCAATATTTATTACTAATTACATTCAGTGATGTGACCTTATTTATTCACGAAACTGTTAGAAGTAAATATAGTTTTATTTGTTTGTATAGGAAGAAACAAAGGCAAGTGAATTAGACTAATATGTAGTTGTACAATTTCAAAGCATATCTTAGTCGACCTGTACTTCTACAAGAGCAGATGCCCCTGTGCAGGTTCCAGCTATAGAGTGAGCTGGATGTAGCCGGGAGGAGGATTTCCTGCTTAGCGGATGAGGCTTGAGCAGCTTATTACTCTGCTGCATTTGGACAAGTGCCACAGAGAGTGGTCAACGGATATGCAAGTCCATCTCAATAGACTCAAACACTAAGGCAAAGTAAACATGCAGCCTGTTAGGTACCATCTATGCTGCTCTTAACAAACCACCTAGCCATGACCGGTGTTATGTCATGTCATACAGTTAGTCACCTCTTACGACATGCTCTCTGTTTGGTAGTGGTGCTAATCTTGGCATTGTCATACACAAAGACTTTAACAGACTACTCTGTATATAAGCATATCAGAACCTAAATACGAGGCAAATTCAAATGAAACTGGACCAAACTGCAACAAGTGAACATACGTACGATGCGCATGATAACGTCACTTCTGGTGTAAACAGCACATACCAACCGTCAAGTTTGCAAAATTTCATTATCCTCCGACTCATAGTTTCTTCAGCACACCGTTGAAAACATGGCGAGTGTGATACGGAATTCGTCCAGGGTTGATCAGTGAGCGGTGATTCAGTTTCTAACAGCTGAAGGATGTCGACCAGTTGACATTCATCACAGAATGCAGACAGTGTGGGGGACAAAAAGTGTGTAGAAGAACTGGACAACGAGGCTTGAAGATAAACCCTACTGCATTTGCAACGCTGTCTATCTTTACTCACCTGTCAGCTCAAATCATCTCCACCATCTGCCACACAGATGCTTCTGTCAATCTGAACAGGATGAACAAGGTTTGGCTTCATCAGAAATTTATTAGCGTCTCTAAGAAAATATATCGACCAAGTTATGCATTGCTTTACACAACAAACACTTCTCACCAAACAACAAGCATTTCTTTATGAATATTCTTTGGAGAAAGTTCTTTTATCCCAATAAACACACAACAGGCTACTGTTCTTTGATCTGCTGAGTCTTCTAAACCAGTATAAAGAAGTTAAGTTAAGATTGTGCAATCAATATCAAGTTTTCTTCAATGTATAAAAATATATATTAAACTTTCTCAATATTAAGTTTTCCTCAATATATAAATATATATTAAACTTTCTGAATATCAAGTTTTCTTCAATGTATAAATATATATTAAACTTTCTCAATATTAAGTTTTCCTCAATATATAAATATATATTAAACTTTCTGAATATCAAGTTTTCCTGAATGTATAAATATATTAAACTTTCTCAATATTAAGTTTTCCTCAATGTATATATAAATATAAAAGTTTCTCCAGACCAACTTTCCTCAATGTATAAACGTTCCTGTAATTCTTACTGATAGTTTCACATTGCAAAAATAAACGTGTCTAGAGGAAAAAATATCCTTATGTGAATAAGTTAAAAAGCTTAGCGCTTGTTAATATAAATATATTAAAATATAATAAAAATGTGATATTCTATACAATTTCAGATTACTTGCCTACTACTGAAGACAAAATAAAAAGTCTGATGATGCGACATCACACACTAAATGAATCAAACAAAAGCTTGCTAAATAATCTGGATACAATGGCGGATACGGTATGTCAAACAGATTACATTAAATGAAGTGATGCAGTGAAGATGTTAACTTTTTGTTAAACATTAGTGTTGTTTAGATGTTAATATGACATCATCAAAATATTAATATGATATCATCCATGACATCTAAATGTTAATATAACATCATTCAAATGTTAATATGATATCATCCATGACATCTAAATGTTAATATAACATCATTCAAATGTTAATATGATATCATCCATGACATCTAAATGTTAATATAAAATCATCTAAATGTTAATATGACATCATTCATGACATCTAAATGTTAATATGATATCATCCATGACATCTAAATGTTAATATGATATCATCCATGACATCTAAATGTTAATATGATATCATCCATGACATCTAAATGTAAATATAACATCCTCTAAATATTAATATGACATCATTCATGACATCTAAATGTTAATATAACATCATCTAAATGTTAATATGATATCATCCATGACATCTAAATGTTAATATAACATCATCTAAATGTTAATATGACATCATTCAAATGTTAATATGACATTATCCAAATGTTAATATGACCACATTAAAATATTACTATGACACTATTTTGGGAGTCAAGACTAGCAAGAGGGTCAGAATTTGACCAGATGCATGTATTATTTTATTAAAACTCTAAAAACTTATGATAACACATTGTATGTCTTTCTTAACTTCCTTTCTCCTTTTCCAATCCTCAGGACAATGAATTATTCTCTCTGTTATTCCTGTATCACATTTGAGGTTTTGTTTCTATAACTTCTCTTATGATCTATTTTTGCTTCAAACACACATTCCATACAGTTGGAAGAATTTAAGAAAACCCTGGAAATTCTGAATCAAGAGAACCAGAAGATTCGATTGTCAAAAACATCAGAGCTGTCTCGCCTTCAGGAGATCCAAGAGGAAGTCCAAGACAAGAATGAACAGCAGGAGCAATCTGTTGCAGTGACCAAGGGTGAAACACGAGCAAAGGTGAGTGGTTACCTGTCATGGCAAATCAGTAACGCAGAAGTGGGTGGTAGAACAGTTAGAATACTGGTAACGTGACCAAGGGTGAAACACGAGCAAAGGTGAGTGGTTACCTGTCATGGCAAATCAGTAACGCATAATGAGTTAGAATACTGTTAACATGAGATCAAGGAAATGTTGGTTGATTACTATGCATGGTAATAGGCATATGTTTTTCTCTGCCATATCTGAGCAGCACACTAAGTGGTAACCCCTCCACACCTCCCTCCATGGTAAAATACACCTTAAGTTTAAACATTAAAAAAAATAGAATAGCTAAATCAATCAGGCACAGGGAGTTGCAGCGACCAGAAATATGAAAGACATATACTCCAACAGGACCAAAAAACTACACTACTCAAAATAATACAAGATCCAAGTTAATTTTTCAGTTGAGCTGGAGCAAAAATTGTTGCAAATATTATATAACAATTCCCCAAACCATTTACTCAAATATACTCAACATATTATAAATTAATATGTGCAGCAATTGTTTTCCCAACTCAACTGACACATGAACCATTATTTTATTTTGATTAGCATGAAAAAAAGCAAACACATAGTTTGAATAATAAAGAGATATGAAAGAACATTCAAATGAACAAATGAAGAGATCACTAAGAATATTTTTTAAACATCGCAGTTCAACAACCTTTTTATTTCTGAGCCGTAATTAAAATAGATTCAATATTTGTGCTAACAAAGTGATTTGTGGTCTTGTTTATAAATGCTGGATTTGTTTCAGTTCACCGAAGAGGGCGCCACATTCTTGGCCATAGACAACATATATGACAAGTGTAAAAAACTGACAGATCCGCCACTGAATAAGACAGATTGGAACCAAAAACTGAGTTGTATTCGGGTAGGTTTTATTTGAGTTTGAAAAAGAGCAGATTTATGGTTATCAATTTAAGGTTGAGCGATATTTGTAACATATATGAGGATGCTTTAAATAAAACCCTTGAATGTTGTTTTCTTCAAAATTTAATAAGAAAAAGTGGCACAACACTACTCCCATTGTTCAATGTAGTCTACAATGCAAGTCAGACAATGCCTACATAGTGCATTGATTCCTCTAGAAAAGGAGAATTTTGTTCCCATGTGTAGCCACTCATGTACCATGTCATTGTTTCAAGTCTGGAGTCAGTTGCCATGGCATTCACTATGCATACACTTTGTGGATGTGGATCACTTCATAGAAGATGTGATGTGTTGAACTTTAGCTGGTGTCCAGAAGTGCAGATATTTAATTCACAATCACTCAGTGAGTTTTCATCGAATTGGGTTCAACTGCTAGAATCAACTCTCTATTAACAGTCTATCACAAACTCATGCCAATTTGGGACTTCCTACTTCTACTCTACTTGTGCGTGTACTGGGGTGGCAAATGTGCATCACTATCATGAACATTCATCTTGGCCAATGAAATTCAATAGATTTCACCACTTCGCTGCTAAAGTACAGATAAGAGAACACTGCTCCTCTTATTTCATGTCACTAGTGGGGTGGCCATCTATAAACATCTACTTCTTCTTCTTAAATATTCATCCACTATCTCCCACTACCAAGTCCTGAACAGGGATTTTTTAAGTAGTAGAATGTAGTTTGGAGAACAGAATGCGTTGTGTCGCTAGTTTACAGCTTGACTGCGATATTTGCGCCTTTCGGTCTGACACATCCATCTTCAGCAGGTAAACATCTACTACTATGACACCATGAAAATTATCTGCACCATGGTACTATCTGTGGGACACTCTGGAAGTCCTTAGCAATGATACTGCCAACTGACATGACAAGGTATGGTGTTTCCAGTTTCTATCGCTATTTCAACTTACATGACAAGGTATGGTTTTTCCAATTTCTATCGCTATTTCAACTTACATGACAAGGTATGGTTTTTCCAATTTCTATCGCTATTTTCAATTTGAAACCCCCTCAGATAACTGTATGAGTGAAAACTTAGGCTTTGCTTTAAAGGCCACAGAAGAAAGATATGGGTTATGGGATTCAGTCAATCAGACACCCCATAAAGTTTCACATTGGCCTAGCCTTTCTCATGTCCAACTTTAGCAGCCACGGGGAAAAAGATCTAGTTCTAGTAATAGAAGAGGCACCACTTTGTTTATTGATTTACTAGCCTTAGAGCCGCCCCCTATTAATTTTCACAAAATATATTCTATTTTTAAACATATTCGCTGAAAAATGTTCAAAAATCTTTTCCCAACCAGGATTATGTCTACGAAAGAGAAGGTGTGTTGAATATTGTCCAGACCTCAATGGGCTTAACGTCCGGCAGTTTGTCACCTGAAAACAAGAGGGCCAAATCAGAAACAAAAGAGAGACCAACCTTAAAGTTTGCTTGAACAGCTCACTGAAACATGTATAGCATTTACTACCTGTCACTGTGCCAAGTAGACTCAAGTTCCAGCTATGCGTGACCTAATTCTTTATTCTGTACTAGTTTATAAGCCTGTCTAGGGCAGCGAATGTAATGCTTCCAAATAGTTATAAAATCTTATCCTAGCAAGAAATTTGACAAATTCAACATTTTCTTTGTATGCTGTCTTTATTATTTACATCATTATCTAGTGGAGATTTGGCTGCAGTTTCTTTGAGTAGGATTTACCTGCAAGTTCTGCAATAAAAATATTCGATTATTTGTCACTAGTGTAGCGTGACATACATCTGGATTAGAACGCTGTGAGTGCTGCTGCTAACACCTTAATTATATTTCCAATAATTCAGATTCCTGTCGCTAACCACTTCAATAGCCCTGACCGCCAGGGGACGGCTGACAATAGAGTCACAGGTATTGTCTACTGCTCCCCTGAATCAATTCAAGCTGCAAAATAGATTGGTCTTGATAAGGAGCTGCTTTCAGTCACATGTTATAAGTAAATTGTATACCTCTAACCGTACTTCACCCTATCCCGCACATTTGCCTTTTTTCTCCCTATGTTTGTGTTTCTACTAAATTGGTTTTAACTTAACCTCTTTATACTGGTTTAGAAGACTGCAAAGTTTGTATACACCAGTTTCTTTGATAAAAAAAACTATGCGCATCCAATTTATTCTTGAATGCATTAATTGATCCTGCATCCACTACTTCCTGTGGCAATGCATTCCAAGCATTCACCATTCTCTGACTAAAAAAATATTTCCTTTATATCCGGACCTTTCATTAATTAATTTGTATCTGTATCCTCTTGTTCTTGTAGGTGGCTGTACTTTGCAAAAACTTGTTATAGTCTAACTGATCCTTTTCGCTGATTATCCTATAAACCTGTATTAAGTCACCTAAATTCTCTTTTCTAGACACTGTAGGTCAGTTTTTCTGAGTCTTTCCTCATAACTGTGATCACACTATCAGCTTTGTTGCTCTTTTTGTATCCTTTCCAGCATGTTTATAACTCCTCTACGATAAGGACTCCACACCTGTACATAGTACCCTAATCTAGGTCTAATGCTTTATACAGTATTACTTCCTTGCTCTTATGTTTAATATTTCCTTTTATCATACCTAATATTGCATTTGTCTTTTTCACTGTTACCTGGACTTGCTCACTCACCTTACCTATATGGTATATTAAAACCTCTAGGTCTCTTTCCTTTTCTATCTTTCTAACATTCTGTTCCATATTGGATCTACCCATGTAGATGACTGTAAATTTACGTACATTAAACACCATTTGACAGCTCTCATACCATTCTTTAATTTATCTAAATCCAACCTGAATATATCCCCCTCTGCATAGTTTTGTGCCATCGTAAATTTTACAACCATTGCCCAATTCATTTATATATATATATATATATATATATATATATATATATATATAAATAAAGAACAAATTTGGTCCCAAAACTAAGCCCGGTGGAAACATTAAATAGGAGCCATATCTTGCATTGATGGTAGTCTTAATAGCTGGTAATTCATGGACCCACTCCCTGGGGTAAGACTGGATGTGTTCAAGTATGCAACGATTTAATGTTGAGATTGACTGGGTAGATCATGAGAATAATGTTAATTTTGGGCTTTGTGAATGTTGTATTTGATGGGGAGTTGGGACTTTTTGTTTAGCTCTTCTTTTGTTTTGTAGACCGTGCTGGCATTAATTTCTGCTATGATCACTGAGATTTTTATTTGTCTTTTTGTGTGTTAATTTGTCAACCAGCTTTCTGATATCATTTCAGTCCTTCCGTTCTACCTACACACCCATTTCAGAAAGTCTATCTTTTTGGTTGCTGGCTTTGTTGTTCTTGTTTGAGAGCCATACAAAATGACTTGCTTGACATGGAGGTGAAGATTGTCGTAGTTTATGTTTTATTTCCATGCATTTCGCAAATCAAATTAAAACATTTTTGTATTTTAATTGTTGTTTTGACATCTTTATTTGCTCCTCCAACCATATATGTTTATTGCTTTTTGTTCGCTATTTTAGTTGACCTTATTCCTAGCTGTACTGTGTTTTGTACCTTACGGCACTGTGCTTCTAACTTCAGCATGCATTTTTGTAATGGACTCACACTCCCTCAATGGGTAGGCCCTTGCTGGCTCATGAATGTCATGGACATATGCAAATTGGGTTGGGAGCTGTGTCACTGTTACACCACAATATATTGCTACCCGGATACATGACCATTTCTTGCGGATTACAGGTCTTCAACAAATACAGGCCAAGTCTTCTTGTCATGAGACATCCGAGCCAGTTCTCTTCCCGTCTTGCCTCCTGTCCTGGCTCCCTCTCCCAGGAATATCTTGGCCGTCCTCTATTCCTCTAGAATATTAAGGACCTGTGCATCGAACACAGAAACTAACAGGCAAATATAAGCAAGTAAATGGCTTTATCAAAGATAAAGAAGGACATTTGATTAGCAACACTGATGAGCAAATGAAGAGATGAGTTGAACATTTTGCAGAACTTTTAAATTGTCTAAAGGGTTAAAGTGGCTGATTAGCGCAGTGGCAGAGCACTTGCTTTTCATGGCAAAGGTACGGGGTTCAACTGCCACTACCGGCAGCTCCAGTCAACTGAATTAGTATACTGAAGTCTCTAACACTTCATTCCAGATCAGCGGTTAAGTCTGATGAAGGGAACTGGCCATCCGACCTCACACAAGCTGAGGTTTAGTATACTGAAGTCTCTAACACGTCATTCCAGATCAGCGGTTAAGTCTGATGAAGGACTTCCTTAACCCTGATGGACTTTATTGTTTAAAGTGTAAAGGTGTCAATTTCAGAAATTGGTGACATGTTCGACTTGCAAATCAAAATCTCAGACATAACACTTAATTTATGGCAGTTATGACTAACGTCACGTGCAACATGCTGAAGAATTCCTTATTTCATTCATAAGGAAACAGGCTGTATTGTAGAAACCTTGCCAGAGAGGTGGGGAATGACACTGTGATTTCCATAGTGGTTCTACTGAAAAGCCTTGCTTTGCACTACAAGGAGGACCCAGGTCCACCATCTTGATTACATCCCAGAGTGTGAGAAGATCCCATAGTAAATCCACTACCAAAGAAAACAGGTTGGCTGTGAAGATCTAAGAAGATGATTTAGAAAGAAAAACAACACAAACAATACTATTGAAGATTCTTCATTTGTTTTATGTCCTGAGTGAAGAATTATGTAAGAACAGTTTTAAAAACTACACTTGATTCCTCACCACTTGCCATCCCAGACCTGCACTTGATTCCTCACCACTTGCCATCCCAGACCTGCACTCGAGTCCTCACCACTTGCCATCCCAGACCTGCACTTGAGTCCTCACCACTTGCCATCCCAGACCTGCACTTGAGTCCTCACCACTTGCCATCCTAGACCTGCACTCTAGTCCTCACCCCCTGACATCCCAGACCTGTACTTGACATCCCAGACCTGCACCTAATTCATCATCACTTGACATCCCAGATCTGCACCAAATTCATCATCACTTGACATCCCAGACCTTCACTTAATTCCTCATCACTTGACATCCAAGACCTGCACTCGAGTCCTGATCACTTGACATCCCAGACCTTCACTTAATTCCTCATCACTTGACTTCACAGACCTTCACTTAATTCATCATCACTTGACATACCAGACCTTCACTGAATTCCTCATCACTTGACTTCCCAGACCTTCACTTAATTCATCATCACTTGACATCCCTCTAACAAAAATAAACAACACCAAATGACAAAATGAAATAACAATTTCTGGTACAAGAAAACTGCATCTAGTATCAATTTATTTTGGCAATGAAGTCAAATCTTGCATTGTAACTGACCAAACTATTCCAGCTCAGTATTGGTTACACTGTAGAAAATATATCAAATATACATTTGTATTACAGAATGAAAGCATTCAAACTTGGCTTGCTTTCTTCTTCATGTCACTATTCCACTCCACATAAAATGTAAGGCCATCAATGCAGCTGACTCCTTGCAGGAAGAATGTATCAAAGCACTGGTTATTTCTGCAGCAGTTTGTTGTGTGTAATGAGGTTGCTAGCTCTATGCATTGCCATCTTTAGTCATCTTTTATAACATGCTTCAAAGATTACAGTGGTCCTATTCTGTCCTTCCTGACACCACCCAGGTGGTGGGTGGAGTGAGCGTACAACGTTTGCATAATAATAATTGACACGTATTTGCTAAAGAATATACAAACATGCACAACTGAAAATGTAGAAAAATATGTTGATATTTTGTTTAAAACGTTGGCAAACATCATGCTTGCTTTCATTATTGTCATCAGTCCAGTCTTGTGCTGCTCCAATAGGAACATCGGACAACCACTGCAGTTGACTTCCCTGCAGAAAACATTTCCCCCGGCATTTATGTGTTCTTTGTTCTGTGACACTACATTTTAAATGCTTATCAGCACCATGCACAACCTTCTTTAATAACCCTTAGTGAAATGATGTGGTACTCTGATGTAAAAAATAATTGTTCAACAATGAACAGTAACTAAAATGGTAGCCAATAACTAAAAGGATGAACATGAACAGTAATGGTGAACATGAACTAAAATGGTGAAAGGAACTAAAATGGTGGTCAAGAACTAAAATGATGAACATGAACTAAAATGGTAAACAGGAACCAAAACAATGGCCAAGAACTAAAATGATGAACATGAACTAAAATGGTAAACAGAAACCAAAACAATGGCCAAGAACTAAAATGATGAACATGAACTAAAATGGTAAACAGGAACCAAAACAATGGCCAAGAACTAAAATGATGAACATGAACTAAAATGGTAAACAGAAACCAAAACAATGGCCAAGAACTAAAATGATGAACATGAACTAAAATGGTAAACAGGAACCAAAACAATGGCCAAGAACTAAAATGATGAACACGAACTAAAATGGTGAACAAAACATGATAATAGAACAGCAAAAGGAAAACACAAAAATCAGACTCCCTCATGTGCACACTAGGCTCCTTAATTGAAGAAGAAAAAATAGGACCACTGCACCCAACTACGCACATTGCAAAAGGCCACTACGAAGGGTGGCAGTATCATGTAAAACGATGTGTTGAATAAGCCACTATACCAGGAGCACATACATTTTGTGGCATATACTTCCTGACCCCCTTGCTCATGTTGGAGCAGAACTGTAAACATAATGATGATGAGAATCAAGCGGTGTCAATGTAAAATATGAATAAAAAAAAGGTTAAAGAAATCAACAAGAACCTATGACCATTCCTTACTCTCATAATTGTGCGTAGCTAATGTAGACCTCAAGGAAGTCTTTCAGTTGTCCTGCCAAGGCCTTCTCAAGTCCCATCAGGAAAGTATGACTTGAGGTATAAGACTAATATTAACTTAAGTAGGTGTCCGTCTCGATTGTCGGAGGTCATGGGTTCGAATCACGGTGGATACAATGTGATTTTTTCACATGGATTTTCTGTTAAAAATTCCTCTGATATCTGGGTAGTGAGATTGGACTCCCGTGTTCAGTGTCGAGCACGTTAAAAACATAGTGGAAGTCATAAATCGGAAAGAGCAGGCTTGAAGGCCGCTGATAGAACCAAATTCAAGTTAAAAATCTACCCAAATTATGTGTATCTTCCCCCAGGCCTAGTAAGCCGCAGGAAGTTGTAAAATATCTACTACATAAGCATAAGGCTACCTGGCAAGAAATTAACATGCCTGTTTGAATACCAGGATTCCAAGTAGTAATTAATACATTGGCACTTGAAGAAACATCTATTCTATAGCAGATACTACCTCACAAGATGGAGCGTTGAAGACATTATCTTAGTGGGGTGGGGTGACCCGCTTTCCTTACCTTAGAGCAGTTAGGTATACATTTTTACAGCTGGATAAGGGAACCAAGACTAGTGCAAGAGTAATGTGAAATATACCGATCAAGACCCAACCTCATGTCCTCGTCGTTGTTCCTGGAAGCACGCTGTGCCACAGCAGTCTGGCCAATGCCTCACTGTCATTCCAAGAAACAGGCTCTGTCACCAATGAGGTGGGGATTGATACTGTGATTCCCATAGTGGTGATCTTACTGAGGAGTTTCACATTGCACTACAGCCAGGAGGACCCTTGCCCACCTTCTCAAGCATGCTCCAGACTGTAAGAAGAGCCACCGTAATCTGCTAGCAAAGAAACATCATCAACAGTTAACCCAGCACAAGTAGCTTAACAAACAGTAACGTCTTGAGCTTATCCAATGCCCTGTCTCAGCAAACAACTCTGGGATCGCACCTCATCCAGGATTTTTGGAATGGGTTTGACACTTCCCCTACTCCCCAGATATGGCCCCCTGTGACATTTTACTGTTTCCAAGACTCAAGGTGCCACTAAAAAAGGACGAGATTTCAGGACACAGAAGAAATCAAGACAGACGAACCACCCAATAAGATCCTCAAAAACTGAGTTCCACCAGTGGCATCAGTGTATCAACCCAGAAGGGACCTATTTTGACGGAGATTAGGCTCTGAACTGAATAGGTCAGCTACTATTTTTTTTCTCCAGCCTAAGGTCTAAATACTTTTTTATCATCCCTCTTATTTACAAAATCTAAAGACCTTGGATGGGTTCACCTTTCTCATTGGGAAAGTACACTGAAGACACATTCAAATACTCTTGTAAAATGTTACTGATAAGTCTAAGAGAAAAATGGTACTGATAAGTCTAAGAGAAAAATTGTACGGATAAGTCTAAGAGAAAAATGGTATGGATAAGTCTAAGAGAAAAATGGTACTGATAAGTCTAAGAGAAAAATGGTACGGATAAGTCTAAGAGACAATTTGTACTGATAAGTCTAAGAAAAAAATTGTTACGGGTAAGTCTAAGAGAAAAATGGTACTGATAAGTCTAAGAAACAAATGGTACAAAGAACACACACAGTTTGATAAAATTGAGTTCCTATTATTCATCATTCATCCTGGAAAGAAAGTTTTGCTTCGTTGTGTTGTAGTTTACAAAGAGGTTGTGATATCTGTGCCTTTTGGTCACATACCCAGTTTCAGCACTGCACATTTTTACCTTCTCTCTTTGATCTCTTTTCTGTCAAAGAAAAGGTGGAGGTGGAATACAGTTTTGAATAGCTCTGGTCTGCTGACCATGACACAAGCAGTTAGATATGAGTTGGTGACTGTTTGAGTCTTAACACGTTACAACCCTGCCAAACTGATTAGATTTGTGTCTTAACTCTTTACAGCCCTGCCAAACTGATTAGACTTGTGCCTTAACTCTTTACAGCCCTGCCAAAATGATTAGACTTGTGTCTTAACACGTTACAGCCCTGCCAAACTGATTAGACTTGTGTCTTAACTCTTTACAGCCCTGCCAAACTGATTAGATTTGTGTCTTAACTCTTTACAGCCCTGCCAAACTGATTAGACTCGTGTCTTAACTCTTTACAGCCCTGCCAAACTGATTAGATTTGAGTCTTAACACGTTACAGCCCTGCCAAACTGATTAGACTTGTATCTTAACTCTTTACAGCCCTGCCAAACTGATTAGATTTGAGTCTTAACACGTTACAGCCCTGCCAAACTGATTAGACTTGTATCTTAACTCTTTACAGCCCTGCCAAACTGATTAGACTCGTGTCTTAACTCTTTACAGTCCTGCCAAACTGATTAGACTTGTGTCTTAACTCTTTACAATCCTGCCAAACCTTTTATAATCCATCCTAATTCATAAGATTTGTGTCCTAAGAAACAAATCTAACCAATTAGGCTGGAATGTGAAGGGTTAACCCATAGTCTGACACAACAGATGCATTACACTACTTACAAAAAAGAGATCAAGTGAAGATGCTCAAACTGTGAGCCATCTACTGTAGTTCCAGATACAATTTGTCCATCAAATAAAAGGATTGGACACATAGACATGCACCTTTGTGGTGACAACAGACATATGGGGCAGAGGATGCAGTAATAAATGAGCTGATATGAGCCAGTGACTCATAGACCTTATCCTGCCTCCAAGTGACAGCCCTGGATACAAACTGTAACCATGCAGCCTGGCTAAGAAATTAAGGACCAAAGAGGGAAAGCAAACGCGGTCCCAAAAATGCAGTGCTGAAAACGGATGTGTCAGGTCAAAAGGTGCAGATATCCCAGCCTCGCTGTATACTATGACACAATTGCCCTCTTCAGGACGAACGCCGAAGAAGATAACAAACAGTAAAACATGTTCTCCAGGTCTGACAACACCAAGAGAGGAGCAAAGTGACAACACGCCATCTCCAACTCTGTTGGAGGATAAACTGTAAGGTGATGAGAAAACCCTGAGACTGACCACCAAGTCTACGAGAGAAATAGGTGTGATTATTTGAGAACAAACAAAGAAGACTGACCCGTCTCATGAAAGCACAACACTTTCAGAGTAAGTCTGGCAGTGTATCAATGTAAGTCTGGCAGTGTATCAATGTAAGTCTGGCAGTGTATCAATGTAAGTCTGGCAGTGTATCAAT
This sequence comes from Ariolimax columbianus, assembly GCA_036924085.1. NCBI lineage: Eukaryota > Metazoa > Mollusca > Gastropoda > Stylommatophora > Arionidae > Ariolimax > Ariolimax columbianus. Next base: position 7,159,077 of record JAVGWX010000007.1, on the reverse strand, counting down.
GTAAGTCTGGCAGTGTATCAATACACTGAACAGCGCATAAGCTGCAGAAGTCAGCAACCCATAGCGGTGATTCAGGATAACAGGCTGCAACAGAGCAGACTGGCCAAAGAGAAGGGACCAAAGAAGGAAGGCAACCTGGCAATAAAAAATCCGGCCGAAGTCGGATGTTTAAGACCGAAAGGTTCAAATATCGCAGTCAAGCTGTAAACTACAACACAACACACTCTGTTCTCTGGACTACATCCTGCTACTTGCAAAGCCCTATTCGGGGCTTGGTAGCGGGGGATTGAGAATGAACGAAGACGAGTAAGTCTGGCAACAGTTTGCCACACTTATTGAAACACAATAATGCTTGATACGCCTGAAGACATTATTATCACAATTCAGGTAAAAGCCTGTAGACATCTCATCACGGTTAGGGATAAATATACAAACAAGTTATCACACATTGAAAACGACTCATTATTCTTCATATGGGAAAGAATTACTGTATATTTGTCATAAACTTGTCTTCAGTTGTGCTGTAGGTGGGATGTTAGAAGATAGTTTGTCGCACTTTTAGCCTGACGGCTGCTTTTCTACAGTTTGTTACACTTGATGTCATCTTGTCAACCAACGTCTGCAGACATTTCATCACCTGGTTAAGTCTGATGAAAGCTGTTTGTCACACTCTTGGCCTGAAGACATCTTGTCACATATAAAGTCTGAAGTCATCTCATCAGTGTAAGTATGAAAGCTGTCACATTATTGGTCAGAAGGTGTATTGTCACATTAGGCCTAAAGACTGTTGGTATGAAGTCATCTCGTAACACATTTAGTCTAAAGACAATTTGTGACTTTTAGTCTGAAGTCAGCTTATTACACATATAGTCTGAAGACAATTTGTCACACTTTAAGTCTGGCATCATCTCATCAAACATATAGTCTGAAGACAATTTGTCACACTTTAAGTCTGGCGTCATCTCAGCAAACATATAGTCTGAAGACAATTTGTCACACTTTAAGTCTAGAGTCAGACAAGCTAGAAGAGAACATGACAAGATAGCTAATAGCTATTCAGTAAGCATGAAAAACTATCAGACTTTTGTCTCAATATTTTGTGTGAGCATGATAGACTGGTGAGACTGGGCCTGCTGATGCTGCTGATTCATCTGCTGCTGAAGTATTTGTTGCTGTGGCTGGGAGTACTGAGACTGTTTGTACTGCATCTGCGGTATATGCATAACCTGCTGCGAGGCTAAGGAAGGCTGATAAGGGACGTTTGTAATGGCTAACATTTGATGTTGTTGTTGTCTCTCCTTCTTCCGTCTCTCACACTCTCTGTTTAAGACATTGCGATATTGTTCGTAGCTCATGACAATCTGCTCCAGATCCTGTTTGTACAGCCGAATCAAGAGAGCAGCAAAGTTTTCTAGCTGGGACAGTGTGAATAGCTCCCACTGAAATATCAAAGAAAACAGCGAGGATGCATTACAACATCAACACAATAAAACCTTCCAAAGTGGTATCTACGGTGAGAAGAATTAGGGTGTGGTAAAGGTGACTCAAGAGGTCTGTGCATGGGGTTAGCAGCCACATCATGTTTGTTTTTGTTTTCCAAGTTACACATACTGAGGTCTTCACACTTGCATTTTCTCTGGTAGTAGGTTACAGTGGCTCTTCCTGCATCCAGGGGAATACCTGGGTGCTACTTGCTATAGCCAAATGCAAGACTTCTAAGTAAGCTCACCACTACAGAGATCCCAGCGTTAAATCCCCACCTTGTAGACCAGGCTGCTGTAAGAACCTGTTTACTAGTGCACAGTGTGGATGTGAAGTGGGGGTCTTGGTCAGTATATTGCACCTGACCCTGTCGCTAGCCTTTGTCAACCATCTCATCATGTAAAACCGTTACCATTGAAACCACCACAACTTCTTTGAGACAGACTTCCTGTAGTGGGAGTCCTATACAACATTTAGAGCAAAAAAAGTGAATCATTCAATCAATCCTAACAAAACAAGAAAATATAGACAGGGTGGCCGAGAAGTTACGACGCCAGTTCCAACCCAAATAACAACCTAGATTTCTATTATCTTGGAATACTTGGAATCCTGATATTCAAACAGGCATGTTTATTAATGGCTGTTGCCAGGTAGACGAAGGCTATCCGCAGAAAGTATTTGAACACTTCCTGCGGCTTACTAGGCATGGGGGAAGGTACATATTTTTAACTAGAATTAAAAAGTTTTGTCTGGGCAGCAGCCGTTAACCCTTCCATTTTCTGTTTTAAACTGCCAATGAATTTTGAACGTGCTCGACACTGAACACGGGAGTCCGATCTCACTACCCAGAAATCTGGGAAATATTTACCAGAAGATCCACATGAAAAAATCCCGATCTCCACCGTGATTCAATTCTGTGACCTCCGGCACCCGAGGCGGACATCTTACCTCAAAACCACTGAGCCTCCTCCCCCCAATTAGGTTGACATAATAGCCTGATATATAACATGTGCGACGACTACATATACTCTCAGCCCAGCAAAACCCTCTGTGGATTCTGAAGAAATGGCTTAAAATGCTGTTCACATTTCCTTAGTCGCTTTTCTTCCCTTTGGGTACTCACAATTCTCGCTGTTTGTCCATTTGTCAGCTAGTGTGCCCAATTAGGAATCAAATGTCACTCTTAGAACAAAACATCATTTAGTGTGTTTGTCAAGTCAATGTGCCTAAGCAGAAACCAAGTGTTGGTCTTACATATCGATTAATGTCACAGGAATGGTGAACAAAAAATTCATGCACTTTCACAATGCACAAAAACACAGCAACTCCAGAAGTAGTTGCATGACGTGTAACAGCTCAGTTGGTAGTAGTAAGTCTTGGAATCACAAAGATGTTGGTTCGAATTCGGCTTGCTGAAGTTTTCTACTAAAGTGTATTCTACCTTTTTTCTTGTGGTTTATAGTTTCTAATAGACTGGCTAGCCAGCCCTACGCACAACCCACTTTAATCTGACTCAACTTAGTCACTCTTCTTCTATCATGAGGTGCACAGCCCTTTTCTTCTTTCTGGTGCTTATAATTTCTACAGGATGGTTGCCCAACCCTCTTGAGTTGCCTCTTACGACACACCTTTAAGGTCACACTGTTACTATACACCCAACATTTTGTTACAAACATTTCATAAGAAGATTCTAGTCAGGTCTTACCTTCAGCTTGTGGTCATGCTCATGGGGTGCTTTGGAAAAGACAATAAGCCACTCTGGGATTTCTGTTGATTAGAAATATGACTACAGATAAGGTGAGACCATGGTGCAGCTAGTCATCACAGCTACCTTCGACTCAATTTACAGGTTAGACAAGTAAAGGATGTCTTCTTGTTTTCATTTGACTCTTTATGAAGGCTAGGATTAGTCACCATACAGGAAGGCTGAGCAACAACACTTGATTAGCTTTTGTACTGGTGATTTCCGTAGCAATGTTTTACACGTTGAGGTTTTAATCTCACGCACAACATTCTACAACATGCTTGGAAGATGGCATTAATTATATTCTGTCTTCTATAGATATTGGTCAGGTGTATAGAGGAGTCAGTTATGCTCTTGCAGGTGTCGTGCGGAGCCTAAGTCGTCTCTCCTGGGTAAAATGTTTCACGTCTGACGTCAACCCGTGTCACTGGAAAATCGTCTTTGCAGTATTTATCCACCTTCCCTTCGGTTGCCCTCTCGTGTGGAGGCTGGGCATTGTAGGTGCGCAGGGGAAACTGATCAGAGAGCATTCTCATGAGATGACCGAACCCTCGCACCTTCTGCCTGGGCATGCACTTGACTTGACACAGAATGAATTGAACCTTATGTGAATGTTCTTATTCCTTAATCTGTCCCTTCTGAAGACACTAGTGGCTATTTGCAGACATTTCTCATTTCAAGTGGAGATTGTGTTGTCTTATGCCTTGAACGTGGCCCATATTTAGTTCTGGTAGCACATGGTTGACAGGAAGATCATTTCCTGCTTTGCTGCCAGACCAATGTGAGGATATTTAAACAGTGACGACAGTGGACATATTATTTCTGCTGCTTTCTGACATTTTGTCTCAATATCTCTGTTGCATCTGTCCTCTTCCAAGAAAATGCTGCCCATGTACCTTACTCGTTTAGCTTGCTGGAGAGTCTCTGCGTTCTGGCCGCACTCAAGATTTGTTGTCTTAGACTGTATGCATACAATGCTGCTTAGCCACTTAAGAGTTTGGTCTGTATTTACTGGTTCAGCAATAGCAACTGTCGTTCACTTCCAAGTTCTTATGAGGCATTCATAATGGATATTCCTGGACATACTTTTGTAAGTGTTGTTTAATTTTGGGTGCGTAATATTAATTTGCATGCCTTTGACCCGATGGATAAATGACAAGATCTTGGGAGAAATATTTCCCTGCATATAACAAGAGAACACACTGCAAGTGTCGCTCATTCAGCCCCATTACTTGTGACATCAGGGCAATGGCGTACGTGTGGCCCAGTCTGACTTGTGACTGTTGTGTTGAAATTTCAGGCTAAATGAGCTTGAATGCTAGTGGCTTCACCTAGCATAACTACGGCCTAACTGATTGATGCCGTGATTGGACTAGCAAAATCAAGTTTATTTTCTTGTGCTACAAAACAAATACAAGAGCCGAACATAAAGAAATGTATGGTAGTATAGAATAATTGGGTTGCTGCTTGAGACCAGGTTTATAAGGGCAGCCACTGTGCTGGACTCAATCATAGTTTCACACATTACAGAATGGACAGCATTAAACCTGCTGTGTAATGAAAGAGCTGGCAGTCTGGCTTAGAAAGCACAGATAATGGGGACTTTAAACATGGATGGGGGAATGTCGGATGGATATTGAAATGAATCAATGGATTGACAATCAGCAGTTGCACGAGTTTGAAATCTTGCATCGATCCAGCTGGGAGGGTCATCTCTGAAGCAGGAGTGTGTGATACAAATAACATTAGTTTCAACTAATGGGCTAGTGGTCAAGTGACACGGCTCACAATCCAAAAATTGTGACGCATACAGGAGGAAGCAGACCCTTACATAAAATGCATGGACGCACTGGACCGACAAATAAAAACGTGCAAGACACACTGCCTTGAGGAATAGAGAATAAGGTGGATGCAAAATAAAAAAATTAAAACCCTTCAACTCCCTGGGGAGAATAGGTCCTCAACAAATACTAGCTAAGGCTTCCTGTCATATACATCATTTCCAGCTCCTCCATGTCTTTGTGGAGCCGCGTAGCGCAGTGGTTAGCGCGCTGGCTTCACATCTGAGTGGTCCTGGGTTCATTCCCCAGTTGAGGCGGTAATGTTTTTTTCAGACCGCAATGGCTCCCGGGTCGACCCTGCCTTAAATGGGTACCGGTTCAGTCCGGGAAGTAAAAGCGGCGTATGAGAGGAGATGGCTACCGCCCTCATAGCCGAGCCTTTGAAATGTGAGATCGCTAACACCTGACACCCCTACGGCAGTAATGCTATGGGATACTTTACTTTTTACATGTCTTTCCTACTGTTTTTAGGTTTGTCTCGACTTCCCTTCTCTATGTGGTGTTAGGTCTTCCCCTACTTCTCTTGCCCTGAGGATTCCAGAACAGTGACTGCCTTGTACTGCTATCAGTTGGTTTCTGTAATGTGTGTCCTGTCCATCGCTAACACCTTCTCTTTACATCTAGTTCCACTAGTATCAATACTTTCAACAATTTTCTGAGAGATCACCTTTAGGTCTGCCAATGATTCGGTGATGTGATTTCTGAATAACATAAAATCAAATCTTGGTTATATATGTATGTTAATATCGACAATCTAATCGCACAAATTTAGTCCGAGCAACCCTGACAGCATTACCTGTGTTCAAGTAAGGGTTAGCAGGGACCAGCTGTTTGTTCTGTCTAAATTCCAGGTGTGGTGGGATTCTTTCAGGGAGGGCAGCCATTCCATAACCAAGAACGACGTCTTGAACCGGACTGCATGGGTGATGGTACTGCGCAGTGCGGCTAATATGGCTGGGGAAAGTTGAGCAACAAGTTATAACATAATTATTGTATGGAGTAAAAAAGTAGTAGTTCCATAGGTTCTACTGCCATTGAGGATGAAGTGTTACAAGCGTCATTGTATATAGTTCCAGCTTTGTGTGAGGTTGCCAGTTCACTTTCTTAACTCTAGTCCCATTCAATTTGAATCGATGGCATGCAAAACATCAGTTAGGCCCGATTGTACTGAAATCAACAGCTAGCACATATGTTCTGCTCTGTTGCTTACTGACGATGTCTTCAGTTTTTGGAATGATACTTAATACTGTGTAAATTTGGTTGATGGTAAGTTTTGTTTTATGAAGAGGTATTTATGATCCGTTTGAATTTTTAAACTTATGTCTTTCAGCGCGATGAAATCAGGACTTAAAGAGATAAGAAATTATATTATTTGATCAAGCTCATTGTCTGGATTACACATGGATATTCAGGCCAATGATTACCCTTCTGGATAATGTATGGATATTCAGGCCAATGATTACCCTTCTGGATAATGTTAGGATATTCAGGCCAATGATTGCCCTTCTGGATAATGTATGGATATTAAGGCCAATGATTACCCTTCTGGATAACACATGGATATTCAGGATAATGATTGGGCATTTGGATCACACATGGATATTCAGGCTAATGATTACCCATCTGGATAGCACATGGATATTCAATACAAGTTCAATTCTTCAGACTCTGGCAGGGACATGGAAGGAAAGCAAAGAGGTATAGCTATTGATGTGAAAGCGTATAAATACACGTGGTGAGTAAAATGAATACAAATAATTGACACTTCGCTTTTCACGTTAATGACATTTAACGCTTAAAACCTTTAGCACTCCATGGTCAAGTGCTAGCCGACCAACTCGGCCTACAAAAACGGTGTGGGGAAAAAAATTATTTTTTTTTTTAACGGAGTCACTCCCGGCAGCCATTTTTTTACTGCTGAATACGTCCTCTATATAAACACGATATTTTGCTGGTTAAAGTATCGTATGTTCGATTACAAATGGCTTTTGAACAGTTTTAATTTTGTATACGCCGTTTCGAGCAAGCCGACTTTTTGCGAAAGGGAAAGTAGGTTGTTGGGAAAGATCTTTATCGAGTAGATCTATTTATTTTGTTTGTTTAAATGAAAGAACTACGTTTGAATTGGAAACTAACAGTTGTGTAGATATTGTAAACACAGTATCGATACGTTGTTGTGGTTTCCATGGTTTTTTATCGGAGCACTAGGCCTAGTGGTCGAGTCCACATTTTGTTTCCTAAATTTGTATAACTTCATCTGTTTGTAACTCAGAAACTAACAAACATACAACAAAAACAATAACACCCATAAGCAAGGTTGTGATCCTATATTCCACAGGAAACCGAACATACTGGCTACACCAAAAACGATGCCTATTACCAGTTGAACAGAAGAGAGCAGGTCGTGGTCTTCAGACTTCGCACTGGCCACAATAGACTGAGGTACCACCTATTCAACAAATTGAAGATAGTTGGTACCGACGAATGCCCGTGTGGTACCGGGAAAATGACCGCTGAGCATTTGCTGCAAAACTGCCCGACATACGAGGATCAGAGAGAGCAGATGTTACCATCACCAGTGGCAACACTAGACAAGCTCTATGGCAGTGTCGATAGCCTCAGGATGACCGCTGCCTTTTTCGAAAAAATAATGGTTACTGTCTGACTGCGTACGATGAAGAAGAAGAAGATATTCCACAGGAAACAAATAGAAGGTTATCTACAATTTAAAATACTAATGAGCTTGCCTCAATTGCGAAGGTTCGTCGTAAGACAGATTTATAATGCAGAGGAATAAAGACAGATTTTACCCGCAGTTGCTACAATGTGCAGGATAGGTGTTGATTTCATCATGGAAAGGAAAAACACATGTCCTTGCAAGACTTCAAAGTACATACTCCTGACTAGAAAACATGAACCCTGACTAGAAAACATGAACCCTGACTAGAAAACATGAACCCTGACTAGAAAACATGAACCCTGACTAGAAAACATGAACCCTGACTAGAAAACATGAACGCTGACTAGAAAACATGAACCCTGACTAGAAAACATGAACCCTGACTAGAAAACATGAACCCTGACTAGAAAACATGAACCCTGACTAGAAAACATGAACCCTGACTAGAAAACATGAACCCTGACTAGAAAACATGAACCCTGACTAGAAAACATGAACCCTGACTAGAAAACATGAACCCTGACTAGAAAACATGAACCCTGACTAGAAAACATGAACCCTGACTAGAAAACATGAACCCTGACTGTTCCGTCACTTGTTCCTTTATCAAGAATTGAATGATTCACGAGTTTGCTTCACACATAGGGCCACTACTACAACTGACCCCTTTGGTATAAACCTGTATCCAAGCACAAGTAGTGGTAGTATAATATTTGCAATCATTTTACATGATGAGGTTGCCAGCTCCACACACAAACATTCTTTTGGTAATCTTTTACATGTTTGGAATGTTACAGCTGTCTAATTCCATTTGACCTGGATACACCTCAGGTGGTTGATCTGGAATGACATTCTGAAAACCAAACTAAACTTCACTTAACTGGGCAACATATTCGCAAAAGGGTGCAAGCAATTTGGGCTCACCAAAGGCAAAGGTCCAATGTAGACGATGATGGCATAATTAATTTTGCTAGCGCTATTTTTTAGTAAGGATCAACTGCGCTACTTTTTATCCTCTTTCTCGTCTTGTGCCGCCCGACCTCGGTGGCAAGTCAAGGACAAGATGACTAGGGGGCAACTACGAGATGCAGGGGACTCCGCATCAAGCACCCGTGAAAAAGACGACGGAGTCCGGAGTCGAATCCACACCACCCGATCACGAGGCAGGTGGATTAACCACTTCGCCACGGAATTCCATTGGGCTCAATTTGAGCTCACCATAAGCCTGGAAAAGACAAAGGTCTGTGGCCAGGGTATCACCACTCCCCCCCCCCTCCATAAAGATTGATGGCGTCATTCTGGAGGTCGTCAACAACTTCTTTTATCTGGGGTCTGCCATCAGCAACACTTGTTCGTTAGAGATGGAGATAGACAGTGGGCGTTGGCAGGACGAGCAACGTTATGTCCTGCTTGACGAAGATTGTCTGGGAGACCAATGCGCTGTTTCACTACACCAAGGTCTGGGTCTATCAGACCTGCGGAGAACACTGTACTGTCTCACTACGCCAACGTCCGGGTCTATCAGACCTGCGTTCTTGGCACTCTCATGTATGGAAGCAGGACTTGAAGCACTTACACTAAGCAGGCACGGTGGCTCAACACCTTTCACATGAGGTGCCTTCAGCTTATATTGGGGATTGGGTGGCAAGAGAGAGCGCCACATAATGTGATTTTACAGTGAGCAACCACAGCTTGGAGAAAGGGCCATCCCACACTGCGATTCAAGGATGTATGCAAGAGGACATAAAGTCATCTCATCTGAGGGCTGGGTAATGATTGCTCAGGATCAAGCTATTTGGAGATAGTTGGAAGGCGGAAAGTAGCTGCTTGCAGAGCTCTTCTGGCTGCAGAGACAAGAGAAAGACTGAAGAGACCGAGGAACACACTGGCAAGCCAGCCTCCTCAGATGGTTGTGCAATCTGTGACAGAGACTGTCATTCGTGGATCGGCCTTTACAGTCATAGCAGACAGTGTCAAAATACAGAAGACAGAGTTGGACAAAACTCATATGATGCACGTACATTGTATACAGAGACACCAATGAATACACTTAACTAGTACTGACTTGTAATAGTAAACCCCCCTTTCCTTGGACTCGATCCTCTCCCAGTCTGTTGGCAAAGATTCCTTCTCTAGAGGATGGCTCCAGTGAGTTGCCTGAGTGTTGTGGTCAATGTAGTACTTACGACCTCTCACAGTCCAGTCCACTGACCATCCAGGTGGAAGGGGCAAATCCTCTTGCGAGATATAGCTCCCGACTCCTAAAATTGGGACACAAAATCATTTAGACACTTGCACAGTTAATTAAAACATTTCAGCTCCCCATGAAGCACATGTCTTTGTCTGACATCCTCAAAGGCACCCATAGTGAGGTAATGTAGGTTAATTTCTTGTTCTTCGTCCCAGCATAATATCTAAACAACACCTACACATGGTTTTTTTATTTAAAAACAAACATTATTTTAATCCACAGTACTGTCGCAGCCTGGCATTATTTTCATTTGGACTTTGTGTAAGAATAGTGATGAGATACTGAGATCAGTTATTGAAAACCTCTTGAATGTTGGGACTGCAATCAATGAAATGGCAATCCACAGATTTCAGAATTTGGAAACCATTAGTTTGTCAAACAGGTTGGGGGTGGGTGGAAAAGGAGAAGTCATGTGACAGGACAGAACAGGAGAATGTACAACCAGTGAGCTACTGAAGTCATCAGTATCCAAAATATATTTTCCATTTGCTGAAGGAGACTAAGCCCCTATGGGTTTGCACAGAATGCAGTGATGTATGTCCATTTTTGACAAAACAAAACATTACACACAGATCTTCAACAAAGTTCTATACCATGTGTTACATCTCTCTTCATGCCTTCCTTAACCCCTAGATGAAAATATGGAAGTTAGTACTGCAGCTTCTGTGTGGCTTTCTCTGTAGTGCATCATTAGCCCTCAACAAGGGCCTTCTCTTGTTTTGGATGGTTGAGAGATTTTGTCCTTGTGCTTGACATATATATATCTTTTGAAGTTTCTGTGCCTTTATTTTCTACAGAATTGGGTAGCCAGCACAACGCCTAATCATCCTCTGGTACCTTTTACAACATGAATGGCAAGATAATGTTACCAATCCTTGATGCTTTCTGAACCCTGTAAGACACTTACATAAGCAGCAATCAATGCACCAATCTTCTTCTTCATCGTTCGTTCGTTCTCAAACTTCCCCTACCAAGCCCTGAAAAAGGCTTTACAATTAGCCGGATGTTGTCTGAAGAATGGAATGCGTTTTGCTGTAGTTTACACATTGGCTGTGATATTTGCACCTTTCGTTCTGACACGTCTGATATCAGCTTGTATTTTTGGGTACCTGGTTAGTCTTCCCTCTTTAATCCTTCTCCTTAGCCAGTCTGCTCTGTTGCAGCTTGTTACTCAGGATTACCATGTGGAGGTGTAGAAGGGTCTTTGCAGCTCTGGGTAGCTGGCCCTGATGCTAGCAGTCAGCTTTGGGTCGCTGACCGCTGCAGCTCATATACTGCTCAGCACATTGATCCCAATGTGCCAGTAAAAACATATACAAACATAGGACTACACACAAACTATATGACACAACATAAACATTATATATATATATATATATATATATACAACAATTTAAATTAGTAAACATACCCGATGAGTTGACCGAGGAGGCAGATGGCGTCTTCAGTTCAACGAGGTCATTCGTGGCCATCCCAAACATTCCCTTCCCTAGCAGGTTGCCACCAGGGTTTTGTTGGGCATAATGGCTGCGAATTTCTTGGTGGTACTGGGCAATCTGGTAGTTCTCTTCTAGCTGTTGTAGATTGTAGTAGTCGTTGCCACCAATGTTGCTGTTTGTGGTGGTGCTGTTGTTGGTACTGCCAGCACCAGTGTACTTGTAGTATGGCTGGGATTCAGGACTATCATCTGAAGAATGAAGTTTGCATTTGTTTACTATAGCATGGAGCAATAAAAACAATAATAAAATTACTGTTTTTAGAAAACTATCGCTATGCTTTTTACTCCTATAGTAGAGGTGAAGACGACACAAAGAACGAGATTACAGAACTCAGCAACTCATAGCTGCACAAGATCCCATTTTCCCTCCAAGTGGCTGCCTTGGAAACAGACTGCACCCATGCAGTCTAGCAGAGAATAGAGATTGAAGAGAAAAAGCAAACCCGGTCCCAAAAAAAGTGCTGTGCTGAAACTGGTTGTGTCATGATGAAAGGCACAGATATCGAAGCCTTGCTGTAAACTATGAAACAACTTAAGAAATAATTTTTCAGGCCAAACTACAAAGAAGACTCCCATTACTGTGGCCCTCATGGAAGATTATATGTCTGAGGAATAAAGGCTGCTTCTTTCTGCAGCGACCATGCAGTGTACAGGCTAGGTTTTAACATTTACTTCCCAAATGAAACATGCTCCTCACACTCAATTGTAGTGACAGTATCTAGACATCATCATCTTGTTGTTGTTGTATGCCAACAATGAGTAAGTTTATTCTTTTGTGCGCCCTGAAAAGGGTGTTGAATGGCAGGTTGTAGTAGCCTTTCTCACATCCCGAGCGTGTTGACGAAGGTGGACCGCCTCAGTCCTCCAGCTATGCTTGGCTTCATTTGCATGATGCTCACAACGGTTCACATCTAGTCAGCCATACTGCCTTGAAAACAGCTTGTTCAGTGGCAAGATGTAGTCAAGATGACTGGAAATAGCACAGGATGCAGATTTTACACCAGTGTTTACTCCCGAAGCCTTTCCCTTGTGATACACAAGGCAGTGGGGACATTATTAAAACATATTTCAAAACAGAACAAATATATACCATTTGGTTGCTAAATGCAGACAACTACAATGGAGACTAAAATGCATACAATACATGCATATATTTGTAAACAATAAAACTGAAGCTTTCAATCTCTGAATCAGTGAGGTCCCATAAGTCAGTCTTAATGCACATAGAAGTTCATAAAGAGGAGTTTGTCAAATTTCACTTGTTCTACTAGATAGTAGAATAATTCCCATACAAACTTCGGTAGAGATTCCATCTCTCGATAGGGGTTGTTTCAGTCTTGTGTTCTCTCCCATCATTCTTCTGTTTGAGTGCTGCTGGTTACAGAGTGTTTCAAATGCATCCTGTCTGTCACTTTGTACACGCATTTCAGTAGACAATATCTATTGACAGAGAGGGGTGGCGTGGAGTTGTGAGGATGTTTTCATGTGTGCCCCAACGACCTCACCGGTTATGAGATGACCTGACCTGAGAATATTGATATCAAGATGGCGTCCAATATCAAGCGTGACTAATTTTGCTCTCAGGGTTTTAGTTCCTATCGGATTCTGCCAAGCAATGGATTTGACTGAAAGTAACAATAATCGACGACTTACAACTATGTCCACGGAAACGTGTTGCTGTTTTCCATGTGGAATATCTAGTTCGTTCATTATATGTGATTTTCCCTTAGATTTTCTAGGCATGGTCATCTGCATCGACTATTTTAAATGATTAACCGGCAGGCCTGTGTTGTATTTCCATGGTCCAGTGCACAGTCGCTACAGATTTCATACAAGGCAGTCATAGTGGATATTCATGTGCTATAGTAATGTAGTAGTGTACAACATTTTGTTCTGTGCATGTTTTTCTAATTGGATGTTGGCCAGACAAATCGCCATGTTGTGATGTAACCTACACAACTTCGGAAGGGTTAGAACCAGACTCAACCAATCATCGAATGGACTCTCCACACTTCTCCCAGTGGCCCTGCCATTGTTGGAAGCATTTCAGGAAGGTCTTTTTTGGGAATGGAGCACAGCTGGGTCGTCGCATTTCACGTAATGTCTTCTCATGACTCAAATCGGGTCCCTTTCAGCAAAATATTCAGCTTGGAGGACAGCCAAAGATAGCAAGGAGCCATGTCAGGAGAATAGTGTGACTGTCGAACCAGAAGAATGTTGTTTTTGGCCACGAAAGTCTGAATCAGATGTGAAGAATGGGCGAGTGCGTTGTCATGATGGAGCTGCCAAGTTATCGTTGTCTGCAGGTTCAGTCGTTTGCCTCGAACAGCATCACAAAGGTGACAGATGATCTCAAGGTGATACTCTTTGGTAATGTTTATACCTTGCGGTGCGTAATCATGATGAACCATCCCTTAGGAGCTCCAAAAAAAAATAATTTTTTTTAGTGAATGAAAACCAGACGGGTGCTCACTACACCCAACAGTGAAAGGCTGGCTGTCAGAGACTGCCGAAATCTGTAGGCAGAAAATAATTCCTGTATGCGCATGACGTTTCTCTGTACGCCCTTGCTGCAGTGGTCAGGTGGTCAGCGACCCATAGCTGCCAAGACCCTTCTACACCTCCACGCGGTGATCCTGGATAACAGGCTGCAGCAGGGCAGACTGGCTAAGGAGAAAAGATCGAAGAGGGAATGCTAACCCGGTACTCAAAAAAATGCTGGCTGAAGTCGGAGTGTTGGACCGAAAGGTGCAAATATCGCAGCCAAGTTGTAAACTACGACACAACTCATTTCGTTCTCTGGACTACATTCTGCTACTTACCCTTTCAGGGTTTGGTAGTGGGAGATTGAGAACGAACGAAGAAGAAGAAACATCAAAGATGCGGTCATAAGAAAACATAATGTGGTTGTTAGCCTCATGTACAGCCCTCTTTAGTTATCTTTTCCAACACATATTGGGGGGGGGGGGGGGGGGGTGCAGCAGCCCCATTCTTTCCTATCCAGTTAGAGGTCTACACCAGGGAAAGGAAATTAAACTAGTCAAGTTTAGACAAACTTTGCACGTTTCTTACCTTCCCTAATAATACTTAGTGGTGCATGCATAATTCTCTGTTCTTCCTGATTGGTACCATGATGTGCATGCAAAAGTTGCTGATGTTGATGATAGGAATCTCCAAAACTGGCACTGTATCCTGAATGGGAAACATTCATCACTGGACGGGATACACCGGATGCAATGCCAGTCACAGGCTGAGAGTATGCAACACCATATGACCTTGTCACTGCAGAGGTCACATCAGTTCGTGATACAGGCATGGAAGTCACTCGTAGATTTTGAAAACCATGGGAAAGGTTACTCATGGATGAGGGTACCAAAACTGGTTGCGCTGTTTGTGGCTGCTGAAACTGTTGGTGATGAGGATGTTGTGGGTGCTGGCCATGCGACACTTGCTGTGGGTGTTCATATATCTGATTCACAGCTGAAACAGGTACTGTCTGATGTTGGTAGTGGGGGTACTTTGTCATTTGTTGCTGATAGTGTTGTTGCTGCTGTTGGTTCAAAGGCTGATTCCCCACATAATATTTGTCAATATCACCAAACATTGAAGCACTCGTTTCTGAAAATGGAGAAGCCGTTACCATGGGCTTAGATACTAGAAGAGTCTGTGATGCAGTGTGGCCTGATGTACTAGGGGATGTCTGCGTTTGGGGAATATAGGATGCTGGCAGCTTTGTATTTCGTCCCATTCTCTGAAAGGTAGTTCCTTGTCTGACTGGAGTATGGTAATCTGAAATCAATAATTGATATAGTGCTAGTAGTAATCTTTAACACAATAATTATAATGAGTCGCTGACAGCATTATAGAAGTGTATCCACTGTGGGATTGAGTCATTCCCAGCATAAAAACTATTGTAGCAACTTTTGCTTCCAGAATGGTATTCTGCAAGGTGGTATGTCTTTTGGTAAGAAAAAACTATGAAAAATGTCTTTTGGTTGATTTCTTCTTTTTACATGGCACAATTCTCCAGGAACTCATTTGTTTTCTTCTCTTCCCATAACATTCTTCCATATATCCATATCTCCAAGACTTCAATTCCCAGTAATTGTAGTATGGCATCTATAAGATATTTTAGAGACAGTTTTTGCAAAAAGACAAAGTTTTTGGACATTGAAAACATACAAAGATTAAAACTATAAATATAAGTGTTTCCGTAAAGCTCCCAACAACACAACAGTACGTAAGGACACACACATATTTTATAAGCTGGTTTGGATTAAATAAAAATGCAAAGAGACAGCAGCTAAATCAAAAATCATTATGTGCTTTACCAGTTGGCGTTCATAGATCTCCATCCACTCTTATTTAGTATGTCATTTATTAACTCTATTGTTGATCTTTCCCCGTGCCATTCCTTCAGGCTGTCCAATATTTTCTCTCTTTACCTCCCTCTATCTCTCTTCTCTGCTATTTTACCCAATGTCATAGTATGTTCCACCTCTTTTCATGACATGTCAGAAAAAGGATGACTGCCTTAACCTGGCTTTTGCCATGAGTCGTATTTGTGTCAGTGCTTCTTCAAGTACTCCATCACTAGTCTTCTTTGTAGTTATGGAATTATTAACATATAAACCACATATCCATTGCCTCTATTTATATTTTTGCTTGTCTGCTGATTGTCCATGTTTCAATGCCTTAAATCAGTATTCAAGAACTCTCTATCTCAATTCAACAATTTGATTTTGCTGCACAAGATTCCCTTCATGTTCTAGAAGACCAATTTTGCTTGGCCTATTCTGTTTCTTATTAAATAAATGCATCTACTATCCAATGTTATGTGTGTGCCCATGTATTTAAACGTGTACACTTCTCTTAATTCTCTCTCGTTCACATTGATACTGCATTAAGAGATCAGAAATGATGGTAGTAACAAAGAAACACAACTCAAACAAATTTTGTAATAAAACAAACACAGGAAATAAAACAACGCAATATGGAAGGAAAATGAACTAACTAACCCAGGCAACTATCTGAGATAGAAATACTATCCCAGCATAAGCATAATACACAATGTAAGTGAATATATTGAATGAAAGAAAATGTAAACAAACATGTGACCTAACTCAAACTGTCCTAACTAACTACTAATACTAAGTGGACAAAAATAAAAGTCAGACTTACTTCTCAACAGTGGGGGTGTATCTCTCTTGACATATCGCCCTGCTATGCCTTCATTCAGACCTGATTCTTTCTTCTTTGCCAGCCTCCTTTTATCCATTTTATTTGCTTTATCTTTCTATATCATGAGCTACCATAATAATTAAGAAATCCGCCATATAGCACACAAACACATCAACATGTTTCAATAAAAGTTTCATCTTTCTGTATTTTCTCGACTAAACGACAAAGCAAGGGACGTTTACAATTTAGGAAAGACCCTTTAATACACGGCCATAGTATTACGTATAGAAATTACAATACGGCAATGAAGTGGAGTTACTTCAATAATGGCGAAAAGCAAATTAAACCATTTTTCTATCCAGGTGTGGTATCACTGAGTGGTAGTGACTAGTTCATTCCAAACAAGACAACAAGTGAACAAGTTCATTCAACATTGGTCGGAGATCCATTTAAAATGCAATGATGACGGCTACCGGCTATAATAAAAGTAATATCATTACTTTTAGCAGTTAAACTAGATACTTATTATGAGATATAGGTGCGGTAAAATTTATTCAAGGTCAGTTTTCTAAATTAATATACTTTCTTTCATCTGAAAGCTGGGATATCGTGAATGTAACTCCATTTTTCTTGTAATCGGTTTAAGGGTGATGTGAAATCGTCATCAAGTCATGAGTACACAATTCGGACGTGACGTAAAGCACAAAGTATTGTCAAATGTCTTAGCAACCTGTCACCAAGGAAACAAAACGCCATTGTGAAAGCACGTAGAGGTACCTGGGAAACTTAATTCGAAAACGTGCAGAGCACTTCCTAAATTTTGCTATCATTTAGGGACTCCATTTAGAAGTTACAACATGTCGGACTTGGAAAATGAAACGATTACTGAAAAAGTAGCTTCTGATCCTATCCAGTTAACCGAAAAGGAGAAGGAATTTCAGAAGGCGAAGTCTTATCTTCTTACTGCTAGCACAAATACTGGAATGAACCTGTAGGTATCACAAACTGTATAACACAAATTATTATTACTGTCTTGAAATACATAGCTACTGAATGTGGTTTTAAAATTTAAAACTAAAACGATCATAAATAAGTATTCTCTGTAGTAGTTTCTGACCCTTTCTTCTTTCTTTCTTATTTTCAGTGATTATTTTAAAGTCTGTTGATTCATTACAGAGTAAATCATAATGTTATAAACTTGGTAAGATATCACGAGTTTTTGTAGCTTTCGCCCAGTACTTTTGTTTTAATTACTGAGTATGTATTTAAGATTTAGCAACAACAGTGAGATATTAACTTAACGTCTTTATACTGGTTTAGAAGACTCTGCAGAGTTTGTTTACAACCATTTTCATTTCCTTGTTCTAAAACCTATGCACATCCAATCTATTCTTAAATGCATTAATTGTTCCTGCCTTCACTACTGCCTGTGGCAATGCATTCCAAGCATTCAACACTCTCTGAAAAATATTTCCAAATATCTAATTTGGACCTTTCTTTAGTTAAATTTGTAGCTATGCCCTCTTGTTCTTGTAAGTGATTATATAAAAAAAAAAAATTGCTATAGTCTAATTTATCCGTTTCTTTGATTATGTTATAAACCTGTATTAAGTCACCTCAACTTCTTCTAATTTCTAGACACTATGGGCCATGATAAGAGCTGCGACCTCAACATAGAAGTCAAAGTGCTACAGAAACCATGATCAAACAATAATATACATACTCTGATCAGTCCCTCCTGCAGGGGTGATCTCATGCTCCTACTGGAAGGATACGGATTGACATCCAAACAACAATTTCAGTTGTATATAACTATTCTAGTTATGCTGAAGGCGGATGTGTCGGACCGAAGGTGCAAATATCGCAGTCAAGCTGTAGCGACACAACATATTCCATTCTCTGGACTACATCCTGCTACTTGCAAAATATTGAGACCTCGGTCTACTCAAACTGCAGGATCCCCCTCTTGGCCTCTCTGCTGTGTTCCAAAGGAATGCAAAGCATGACAATTTGGCACCAGCTCAGCTGCAGAAGCCGCAGGAATAAGTTCGCAATTTTTAAACCATCTGCCTTAGGTGCTACCACTCTAGATTTTCTTTCTGGGTTTACTCTTGTAGCCCTACCCTCTACAGAGGTTTCCACAAGGCAGTGGAGTCGTTGCTCGCAAATGCTAGTTACTCGAGACATCCGATGAGGCTCTCATCGTTTCAGGACTGGCCAGCACTCCCTGGCACTTGTGGGTTCTCCTAGGTGAACAGGCTAATGAGCTTTGTCTACCATGTTTAGAGTCGGAGTTTACTTTCTCTTAGGTTGGCTGCCAACCAAGGCTAATGAGCCCAATCTGCTCACCCAGTTATACCGCCGGGTACTCAGTAGCGCCCCTCATGAAGGTGCTGCTGGAGACACAATAATGTGGGAGAGGCCATTGGCATGAAAACTCTGACCCGGAAAGCCGAACAGTGAATTAAGCTGCAATCTCTACACTTGGAAAGGAGAGACTATAACAGACGCTTCACTTTCCTTTAACGTGCGGGCCATCCAGCCCAGACCTCGCTTTCACACAAAGAATATTAATACTTTATACTGTCAGGCCTGTCATAAGACGTAGTTAAGGAAGGTTGTTCATGGAGCTAGCTACCTCATTCCTGTAAAAAAGTAAAAACTAAACAACAAAGATAAGAACTCTTCAACTTATGAAAAATGGTAAGATAAGAGCTCATTCCTTCAACAGCATGGTATATTCCAGTAAAGGTTTAGGGCTGCAAGGTATCGAACCTATGAAATGTAGGCACAGTTTAGAAAATGCAGATGGACCAGGCATGGGGTGTGTATGTCTGGCAGCAGTTGAATATAAAAACTGACATCCTTGTAGCAACACAACTTTAAGTACCCTCCTGGGTGTCCACCAATAAGATGGAGAAATGGTTTCAGTAAAGCCCTTGGTCTAACAAGGTATTCCAAGACAACAATTCTGAAATGAGATTGGAACATTGTGTCATTAGACGTCGGCGTAAGGTGTGACCTCCTTTGTTTCATATTTTTTATTGGCAGGCAAAAATCCACTGGTGACTTGCCAGGTCAATCCTGTTACCGACCGTTAGGTTGGTAGCCCCTGGAATATACGATCTTCAATTTTTGGGACTGGTGGTGGTGGTGGAAACATAAATTAGAGCAAGGTATACCGGCAACCTGTTAGGCGCCATCTATGATGCTCCGCTAACCACATAACCAAGACCTGATGTTATAGCCACACAGTCCTCTGTTTTAGATATATTTTCTGAGATGAGAATCCCTAGAATCATTTGAGTAGATTTTTTACTTGAATTTTGTCCGAGCTGCTGCTGTTAAGCGTACTTTTTTCAATTTCCAACTGCCAAGAGATTTTTAACGTGCACACCACTGCACGCAGATGTCTGATCTCACTACTCAGAGATCAGGGGAAATTGTTACTGGATGATCCACGTGAAAAAATCATGGCACCAGAGGCGAACACCCTACCTTGAGAACACTGGGTTTCCCCATCAACATTTAGTTACCTGACGTAAGACACTTAATATGCCCGATTATATGCCGGGATTACAGTTACATGTTTTAACTTGTGCTGTTTATAATTTGTCCAATCCTTGATAAATATCTATTTAGGTGGAAACGAATCAACACAAGTCTTTTACTGTAATAATTGAAATCTGCATTCTACCATTCCTTGCATGTCATCTATTGTTAGACACTGACATAGTTTGAAATACTTTTCAGTTATGACCACCTATCGCGGGTACTTGGGAAAATATTGGATGAACGACCAGACAATGTAATAGACATATTTGAGGATATAAGCAAAGATGAAAAGAGAACAAAATTCACTGCAAGTCAGGACACAATACAAGATAAAGTTGACAGATCAACAGAGGTTGCTCTTGCACAAATTCAGAGAAAGTTGTTCACTGTAAGTTTTGAAATATTGTGTATTCATTCTTATCCCTTTCTGTAATTCTCAGAATAACTTACTTAACATCTTTATACTGGCTTTGAAGACTCTGCAGAGTCTGTATACAACCAGTTTCTTTTACATTTCCTTGATCTAAAAACTATGCGTATCCAATCTATTTTGGAGTGCATAAACTGTCTCTGCCTCCACTATTTCCTGTGGCATTGCATTTCAAACATTCACCACTCTCTGGATAAAAAGAATGTCCTAATATCCAATCTGGACCTTTCTTTAATTAATTTGTAGCTATGCCCTCTTGTTCTTGTGTGTGGTTGTATTTTGAAAAACTTGTTATAGTCTAATTTATTTGTTCATTTGATTATCTTATAAACTTGTTTCAAGTCACCTCAAATGTGTCTCTTCTCTAGACACATTAGGCATGTTTTTCTAAGTCTTTCCTCATAACTGGAATCCCAATATCATTTATGTCGCCCTTCTTTGTATTCTTTCCAGCATATTTATATCCTCTCTATTATGAGGGCTCCACATCTGTACACAGTACTCCAATGTAGGTCTAACTAAAGCTTTATACAGTTTGACAATCATTTCCTTGCTCCTACGTTTAATATTTCTTTTTATCATACGTAACATTACATTTGCCTTTTTCCCTGCTATCTGGACTTGCTCACTAACCTTACCTGAATGTACTAACACAAATGACAGCTTCCTTATGATGTATGTAATAAGCTTCCTTTGTGCATTGGCTTGTATTATTACATTGTTCTAGTTTCATTATCAATGAATTTGTAACATTTTTCTGTTTCATATTTCAATTGTCTAAATTTTCCTCTACTGTGACACAGATATCATGATAGTATATGCAATGATATTAAATGTTGTGCAATGATATTGGAAGGAAGACTAATGTGTGGGCAGGCAAAACACACTGATCAGACATATTAGTCAGGGTCAGGCAGAAACATATTTGCCAAGATCCTCACCTTAGCTTCCTCTTAGGCCTATCTTAACTTAACGTCTTTATACTGGTTTAGAAGCCTCTGCAGAGTCTGTATACAACCAGTTCCAATTACATCATCTTGCTCTAGAAGCTGTACGCATCCAATCTATTCTTAAATGCATTGACCGTCCCAGCCTCCACCACCTCACTTGGCAATGCATTCCAAGCATTCACAACTCTCTGGCTAAAGAAATGGGCTGTTTTCATGACAGCCAGGCAACACGGTAAGGGTTCAACGTGATCCCCGTAGTAGTGAGCGACACGCAGATGAAGTCAAGCATAGCAGGACCCCGGTCCACTGAAGGATCCTATTCCACCTTCATCAGCACACTCGGGATGTGAGGAAAGCTACTACCACTCGTCACTTAACGTCCTTTTCACGAGTAGACTTACTCACTGTGGGCACTCAAAGCAACAATGCTATGATATTACATGCTATGTTATTAAATATTATGCAATAATATTATATGTTATGCTATTATATTGTATACAATGATATTATCTTCTATGTTATGGTATTATATGCAATGTTTTGCAATGATATTTTATGTTATGCTATGGTACTGTACTATATGTAATGATATTAAATGTTTTGCAATGATATTATATGTTATGCTATGATATCATACATTATGACATTATATGTTATGGTGTTGTATGTTATGTAACAAAAAAGGAGAGTGTAATCTCTAAGCATGTTTGTATTAGGAAGCTACAGAAGGTTGTGATTAGGGCTAGCAACCTCATATAAAAACCTTTGCATTTCTTCTTCTTTGTGTTCAGGATCTTTTGGTCATGCTATTTCTGCAGGCCAGTCGCCAGGATGAAGTCTGTAGTCCCACAGCTTTTGTCTCAGCTCCGCACCCTCTGCCCAGGTCTGGCATCTCATTTCCCTCTAGATTGGGCATTCCTGTAGAATATGGTCAGGGTTCTGGCATCCTGTTCCACATGGGCACTCATCTGTGTGTGAGATCTTCAGTCGGTATAGATGTTCTAGTAGTCTACAGTATCCAGTTCTCAGGCGAAATAAGGTAGTTTGTTGATTTCTTTTGAGTTGGTGAATTGAGTCTGGTGTACTGCTTATGTTTCTGTCTTCTCTCCATTGGTGTATATACTGATTTCTGATGATGTTTTTGATTTCTCTGTATGGTACTCGATGATTAAATTGTGCCATTTTGCTGCCATCTTTTGCCAGAGCATCAGCTCTCTCGTTTCCCGTGATTTCGCAACGGGAGGGTAGCCACTGGAGCGCTATTGTTGAGGATCTCTGGAGTTTTTGCTCTGATCTCTGATAACAGTGGTTCGTTGTTTTGTTTTTTTGTATTGTCTCTAATAGTACTCTGCAGTCTGTGAATACAGCTATTTTACCTTTGCCGTTGAAGCCATCAGCAAATGCGGAGATACAAACATCCTTTAGTGATCGTATGCTTCCCTTGGAGCAAAAAGGTAAATCCTCATTTATGAGATATTTAAATAACTGTTTACCCGTATGTTTATTCACTTTCTGGATTTTACTTGCAGAAAGCTAGTGACGATGGTGAGGATGAAGTTGTTCGGGAGGAGGAGGTTGAAACTCCTCTGCCAAATATCATGGAGCTTTGTTTCTTTTTCGAACAAGCTGGAATTGGTCTCAACCGAGAAGAAATGATTCGAGTCTGGCTTGCACTGAAAAACCTGGTTGACACCCATCCCCTACAGCATGTCAGATTCTGGGGGAAAATCTTTGGCACGGAGCAGAATTATTATGTGGCTGAAGTTGAAACTAGAGAAGGCGAAGAAGAGGAAGAAGAAGAAGAAGAGGAGGTATGCTTTTTGTCCAAACTTGTCATTGTTTTATTTAAAAAAAAGAAAATGGGATACGAACTTGAAAACCATTTATTATTACACTGACATTGTCCCTAATTTCTCAACATAATCTCCATCGACATTGATGCACTTATCTCTTCACTTTAACAGTGCACTTATCTCTTCACTTTAACAGTGCACTGATGCACTTATCTCTTCACTTTAACAGTGCACTGATGCACTTATCTCTTCACTTTAACAGTGCACTGATGCACTTATCTCTTCACTTTAACAGTGCACTGATGCACTTATCTCTTCACTTTAACAGTGCACTGATGCACTTATCTCTTCACTTTAACAGTGCACTGATGCACTTATCTCTTCACTTTAACAGTGCACTAGAACCTGCAGCTTAGAGGTCTTTGGTCTGCTGTCACAGCCACCTTTGCACTTCATGTTTAACCGCTTTGTCATTTCCGAACCGTCTACCGCTAAGGTGCAATCATATTTTATGCTGAAGGCTAAACCAAGAGGAGACTCTATTACTGTTGCTACACTTCTATCTTTACCCGCTTGTCAGCTCGAATCATGTCCCCACCCACCACACAGATGCTTGGGTTGCAATCTCAACAGGACAACCATGTCAACTTCATGAACAATATTTGAACATCCTTGAGAAAATTTATCAGCTCAATTTTACCCAGCAAACACTTTCACTATAAACGGAAACCTCAGTTAGGCACTGCTTACTCAGCAAACACTTTTCACTATAAACGGAAAGCTCAGTTAGGCACTGTTTACCCAGCAAACACTTTTCACTATAAACGTAAACCTCAGTTAGGCACTGCTTGCCCAGCAAACACTTTTCACTATAAACGGAAACCTCAGTTAGGCACTGTTTACCCAGCAAACACTTTTCACTAGAAACGGAAACCTCAGTTAGGCACTGTTTACCCAGCAAACACTTTTCACTATAAACGGAAACCTCAGTTAGGCACTGTTTACCCAGCAAACACTTTTCACTAGAAACGGAAAGCTCAGTTAGGCACTGCTTGCCCAGCAAACACTTTTCACTATAAACGGAAACCTCAGTTAGGCACTGCTTGCCCAGCAAACACTTTTCACTAGAAACGGAAACCTCAGTTAGGCACTGTTTACCCAGCAAACACTTTTCACTAGAAACGGAAACCTCAGTTAGGCACTGCTTGCCCAGCAAACACTTTTCACTATAAACGGAAACCTCAGTTAGGCACTGCTTGCCCAGCAAACACTTTTCACTAGAAACGGAAACCTCAGTTAGGCACTACTTACCCAGCAAACACTTTTCACTAGAAACAGAAACCTCAGTTAGGCACTGTTTACCCAGCAAACACTTTTCACTATAAACGGAAACCTCAGTTAGGCACTGTTTAGCCAGCAAACACTTTTCACTAGAAACGGAAAGCTCAGTTAGGCACTGCTTGCCCAGCAAACACTTTTCACTATAAACGGAAACCTCAGTTAGGCACTGTTTAGCCAGCAAACACTTTTCACTAGAAACGGAAAGCTCAGTTAGGCACTGCTTGCCCAGCAAACACTTTTCACTAGAAACGGAAACCTCAGTTAGGCACTGCTTGCCCAGCAAACACTTTTCACTTTAAACGGAAACCTCAGTTAGGCACTGCTTACCCAGCAAACACTTTTCACTATAAACGGAAAGCTCAGTTAGGCACTGCTTGCCCAGCAAACACTTTTCACTATAAACGGAAACCTCAGTTAGGCACTGCTTGCCCAGCAAACACTTTTCACTAGAAACGGAAACCTCAGTTAGGCACTGCTTGCCCAGCAAACACTTTTCACTAGAAACGGAAACCTCAGTTAGGCACTGCTTGCCCAGCAAACACTTTTCACTAGAAACGGAAACCTCAGTTAGGCACTGCTTGCCCAGCAAACACTTTTCACTAGAAACGGAAACCTCAGTTAGGCACTGCTTGCCCAGCAAACACTTTTCACTATTTGCGGAAAGTTCTTTTGCCCACCAAAACGCACAACAGATGTTTATATTTTATTGTACACTCTGTTTGCATGGGTAGGATTTTGTGTCTGGACTGTACACATGCATGCAACACCTAGCATCTGATATCTACAGCAATCACAAAGCTGAATGTTGCTGCTACTTAATGACACTTTAGAAGCTATCAACTACATTTTTCAACTTTTCCCAAATCAGTTTGTGACATACTTACTGACTTATTCTTGTAAGAACCTTTATCAGCTGAACAGTTAATATTTTGACAAAGTTAGTTGTTTGGTGGTCAGGGCTTGTTAACAGACATCATGTTGCTTTTCAGTGTGCATTTCTAACTTGGGTTAAAACTCTGGTTATCTTAGCTCATTTCTATTTAGAGGAGAGTGGATGAGCGGTTAGAATACTAGTCCTCTAGTCAGAAGTACTCGGGTAGGTTCACTATCACACAAGATAATCCATCTCTTATCCATCCAGGCTTATCCAAGACCATATACCACACCACTAAGATAAAACATACTCTGGTATAACTAAGTGAAATGGCTTAGTAATTGTCAATCAATGGCCAGACTCTCTTCTCATTGTGATTTAGATCATGTTTTGCACATGTACTGACAATTTTCCATTTTGATCTTATCGCATGATTTGTTTTAGATGATCTTTGCTTCTTGTGATGGTGCCATATCGAGGGCTGCTCTTGCTTCATTTCTTTCAGATAAGGCAGTAATGATAGTCATTACTATATTATTGAGCATCTAAGTGGCAGAGCTTTTAGAGCACTTGTTTCTATAATATGATCTTGTCTGCTCTATGGTAGATAGGCACCTAATTTACAGTTAGGGAAAGTAAGGCAATGAGGAAGTGAATTATTATTCCTTTGTTTAGTTTTAAGATACATTCAAGTTTACATCTGAAAGATTACATGCAAAAAGTAATGATACTGTAATCCTGGTATCCAATCAGGGAGATTAGTGTCTGATGCCAGGTAGCCAAAAGCTATCCTTTAAACAAGCAACAAACAACTATGTTGCTGGTAGTCACAGACATGGTTTCACATACAAATATTAAGAATCTCATTGACAGCTTAAAATTTGTTGAGAGGAGTCAATTAAAACAAGTTTGTTTCACATCTCATTAAGAGGATGTGCTTCCTTTTTTAAAAATTCATTAAAACATGTCGTGGCACTAGGCAAAAATTATGGGCAAATATATTTCTACTGTCCAAGCTTTAACAAGTTGTCAGTTTTCTCTTCCATATGCCAGGGAGCGGGTATGCAGGATTTCTCTACTTGCTTTTTATCTCTATATAGGGATAGAAAAAGCAATGGAATATGACAAAGAGAGAAGATGCTGGACAGTTTAACCCTAGGCATGGCAAAAGTCAGCAACAGATGAATATTAAAAAAGAAAAAAAAGGGAATGGAGAGCTATCATAACATAAGCTATAGATGAAGAAGAAAAAGATATGCGTAAATGTATATTCTAACTATACATTCTTTAGTTTGCTGATAAATTGTTTTTCTCAGCAAGACGACATCCAAGATGAAGAAGAAAAAGATATGCGTAAATGTATATTCTAACTATACATTCTTTAGTTTGCTGATAAATTGTTTTTCTCAGCAAGACGACATCCAAGATGAAGAAGAAAAAGATATGCGTAAATGTATATTCTAACTATACATTCTTTAGTTTGCTGATAAATTGTTTTTCTCAGCAAGACGACATCCAAGATGAAGAAGAAAAAGATATGCGTAAATGTATATTCTAACTATACATTCTTTAGTTTGCTGATAAATTGTTTTTCTCAGCAAGACGACATCCAAGATGAAGAAGCACCTGCAAATAAAGAAAACGAAAATGCTGAAGGTTTGTGAATTTTGTTTTTAAATATTGTCAAACTAAGTTTCAAGTGGTGTGTGGGAGAGGAAAGAATAGATCTACTTTAGTCTTCCAAGCATGTTGTAATGGAACCTTTAAAGAGGTTGTGTATGGGGGTAGCAACCTTAGGAGTAGAGAAAGAGGGACTGACAGTCAGGTAAAAAATGACATATTCTACTCTTATACCAAGCAGATGGGATCAAGATGCTGAGCATGAACTACAGTGGTCAGCGACCCATAGCTGACTGCTAGCGTCAGGGCCAGCGAAACAAAGCTGCCAAGACCCTTCTACACCTCCATGCGGTGATCCTGGATAACAAGCTGCAGCAGGGCAGCCTGGCTAAGGAGAAAGGATCAAAGAGGGAATGCTAACTCGGTACTAACAAAATGCTTGCTGAAGTCGAATGTGTTGGACCAAAAGGCGCAAATATCGCAGTCAAGCTGTAAACTACGACACAACGCATTCCGTTCTCTGGACTAAATTCTGCTACTTAAGCCTTTTTAGGGTTTGGTAGCGGGAGATTGAGAACGAACGAAGCCAAGCCAAGTCATACCAAGCAGATAACTGTCACGTGGAGGCTGAGGCTATCCTCGTGTAATGAAGAGCAGAAAAATCATTATCGGTTTGGAACCGATAAGTGAAAGATTGTTAACTGCTCAGTATCAAACAAGATTCTTCAATTTTACCATTATACAATGCTGTGCACCGACTAATGATAACCATAAGAACAAGAATCACTTCTATATGCTGCTTGAAGAAATTGTTAACAAGCCCCTAAGGTATGATAGTAGAGTGGTGATGGATGACTTCAATGCAAAGGTAGGAAATGGTACCCATGCCTTTGGGTGAAAAATCGAAATGTAGAAATATTACTGTAGTTCTAAGAGATGTCAGAGCTTGTTATGGTGGGCACCATCTTCCTACACAAAAACTACAATCATATCGACCATTTTTGTGTAAGCACCAAATTTTGATATTCAGTCTATGATGCCTGAGCATTTTGTGGGGCAGATATCAGCAGTCACCACGGGGCTGAAGATGCAGCAGTGAATCAGTTGACAGCAACCAGCAACTCATGATTCTTACCAACTGTGGCTTCCTAGAAAAAGGTTGTACGTGTGATAAAAGCCAGCTATATTAATTCTCAAATCTATGTATGGACCACCCACGAGAAAGCTGAAAGGTTTGATATAGAAACTGATGTGAAACAAGGCTGTGTCATTCAGCGGGGCCATGGGCTGGGTATTGGAGAGCTTTAACAAGCAATTTTGTAATAGATGATAAGCATCTAGAGGACCTAGACTTCACAGATGATTTTCTTCTTCTTATTTGATGTTCCTCCGCAAAAAGGACGTTGTGTCATAGTTTGCAGCGAGCTTGCGATACCTGCACTTTTTGGCCAACACATCTAGTTTTAGCCGGGTTTTTTTAGGTACCAGGTTGGCCTTCCCACAGCGATCCCCATTCTCTTAGCCAGACTACACTAGTGCAGACTGTTTCCAGGGCTGTTGCTTGGAGGCAGAATGTAGGGCTTTGGTCACACATAGCAAGAGAAGGAGGGGAAGACCCAGAGAGGCTCTATGCAGAACAATCACCAGAGTGAGTGCAACCATGTGTATAGGGAACATCAAGAACAGTAGAGAGTGGAGCCGGATTGATTGAACTGGAGAAATTTAAGTTCTCCTTCATGCGGCGCCATCATTGCCACTGAAAGACCATATAGAGATTCAATGTATTCTAATGTATAGTAATTTTTAGATACATTTTTATATTTATTTTTTGTTAATTGCAAAATTTATTTTTGTTACAATAGCCTTTTTTTGAACGGTAGAGTATGTTGTACTGTGTGTTGTGACCCAGTGCATCTGACTTCAGCACACATTTTTTAAATGTCTTCACTTCCCATAGAGTTATGACCTTTCCAGTTCATGAATCTGAACCTATGAAGCTACTTAACTACACTGAGCTATTTTAAGAGGAAATGTATTGTTAACAGAGCTTGCTGTCAAACAGGAAAGACTCCATAGTCCATTAATAGAAAATGTGTTGTTAACAGAGCTTGCTGTCGGACAGGAAAGACTCCATAGTCCATTAATAGAAAATGTTTTGTTAACAGAGCTTGCTGTCAAACAGGAAAGACTCCGTAGTCCATTAATATAAAATGTTTTGTTAACAGAGCTTGCTGTCAAACAGGAAAGACTCCGTAGTCCATTAATAGAAAATGTTTTGTTAACAGAGCTTGCTGTCGGACAGGAAAGACTCCACAGTTCATTAATAGAAAATGTTTTGTTAACAGAGCTTGCTGTCGGACAGGAAAGACTCCACAGTCCATTAATAGAAAATGTTTTGTTAACAGAGCTTGCTGTCGGACAGGAAAGACTCCATAGTCCATTAATAGAAAATGTATTGTTAACAGAGCTTGCTGTCAGACAGGAAAGACTCCATAGTCCATTAATAGAAAATGTATTGTTAACAGAGCTTGCTGTCGGACAGGAAAGACTCCACAGTCCATTAATAGAAAATGTATTGTTAATAGAGCTTGCTGTCGGACAGGAAAGACTCCGTTGTCCATTAAGAGGAAATTTATTGTTTTCATAGCTTGCTGTCGGACAGGAAAGACTCTGTAGACCAATAAGACAACATTTCTGAGGAAACACACCTCTGCTATCAATGATTTGCTGCTTTGCAAAGTGTTAAGTGATCAGTCCCAAACGAATGCATACTGAAGACAGATGCATTAGTCCTTTGGGTGTTTATTGCAGTGTAATACAACCCATCTCATAAAGACGAGATGCAGAAATGGCTTTGATGTGGATGTCTGATGGGAACAAGGAAGAATTATTTTAGCAACTTGCAAAACAAATAAATGAAGCTGACCTATCAGAAGTGCTATTTTTCTAAATTTTCGTGCAATTTTCTTTTATCAAATTAAACACTTACATCAAAAAACAAATAATAGTTTGATGTCTCAAAGCTCTTTGTTTTTTGGTAATGATGCACCTTAAGATGTGGTCTGTAGATAATATTGTCACCAAAGTCTTGATGATGAAGTTGATATGTTTTGAGGATTATTTCTCTTACATCCCACTGTGACATTCAAGGCAACGAGGAGGCAGACAGACTGGGCAAAAGAAGGTGCAAGATTACCACAACCAGATTCTAGTGTGACCTATGAAGAGTCCAAAAGGTTTATTAGGGCCAGATACATGACCAAATGGGAAACAGAGCATACTGGCTACACAAAAAATGAACCCTATTACCAGTTGAACAGAAGAAAGCAGGTCGTGGTCTTCAGACTCCGCACAGGCCACAACATACTGAGGTACCA
The DNA here is from genome assembly GCA_036924085.1 of Ariolimax columbianus. Lineage (NCBI taxonomy): Eukaryota > Metazoa > Mollusca > Gastropoda > Stylommatophora > Arionidae > Ariolimax > Ariolimax columbianus. The sequence continues at coordinate 7,128,460 of JAVGWX010000007.1, read as the reverse complement.
TCTATTCAATAAACTGAAGATAGGTGGCACTGATGAATGCCAATGTGGTACAGGGAAAATGACCGCTGAACATCTGCTGCAAAATTGCCCGACATACGAGGACCAGAGAAAGCACATGTGGCCATCTCCAGTGCCAACACTAGACAAGCTCTATGGCAGTGTCGACAGCCTCAGGATGACTGCTGCTTTCTTCGAATAAATTCATGTTGACGTCTGACAGCATACGAAGAAAAATAGAAGAAGAAACACTTACATCAAAAAAGAAATAATAGTTTGATGTCTCAAAGCACTTTGTTTTTGGTAATGATGTACCTTAAGATGTGGTCTGTAGATAATATTGTCACCAAAGTCTTGATGATGAAGTTGATATGTTTTGAGGATTATTTCTCTTACAGAGGAGGACATAGAGGAGGATGATACTCCCAAACCGGATTTCAAGCCCCCACCAGTTATTCCTAAAGAGGACAACAAGACGGGTGCTAACAAAAAGGGTTATTATGTTTGTAGTGACCGTAAGTAAACAATTGATTCTGGTCAACTTCTTGTCATTGTCATGTCAACCTCTGGTCAAATTCTTGTCAATCTCATGTCAAATTCTTGTCATTCTCATGTCAACCTCTGGTCAATCTCATGTCAAATTCTTGTCAATCTCATGTCAACCTCTGGTCAAATTCTTGTCAATCTCATGTCAACCTCTGGTCAAATTCTTGTCACTCTCATGTCAAATTCTTGTCAATCTCATGTCAACCTCTGGTCAAATTCTTGTCAATCTCATGTCAAATTCTTGTCATTCTCATGTCAACCTCTGGTCAAATTCTTGTCACTCTCATGTCAAATTCTTGTCAATCTCATGTCAACCTCTGGTTAAATTCTTGTCAACCTCTGGTCAAATTCTTGTCATTCTCATGTCAACCTCTGGTCAAATTCTTGTCAATCTCATGTCAAATTCTTGTCAATCTCATGTCAACCTCTGGTCAAATTCTTGTCAATCTTATGTCAAATTCTTGTCAATCTCATGTCAAATTCTTGTCAATCTCATGTCAACCTCTGGTCAATCATTGTCAATCTCATGTCAAATTCTTGTCATTCTTATGTCAACCTCTGGTCAAATTCTTGTCAATCTCATGTCAACCTCTGGTCAAATTCTTGTCAATCTCATGTCAAATTCTTGTCATTCTCATGTCAACCTCTGGTCAAATTCTTGTCAATCTCATGTCAAATTCTTGTCATTCTCATGTCAACCTCTGGTCAAATTCTTGTCAATCTCATGTCAAATTCTTGTCATTCTCATGTCAACCTCTGGTCAAATTCTTGTCAATCTCATGTCAAATTCTTGTCATTCTCATGTCAACCTCTGGTCAAATTCTTGTCAATCTCATGTCAAATTCTTGTCATTCTCATGTCAACCTCTGGTCAAATTCTTGTCAATCTCATGTCAAATTCTTGTCATTCTCATGTTAACCTCTGGTCAAATTCTTGTCAATCTCATGTCAAATTCTTGTCATTCTCATGTCAACCTCTAGTCAAACTCTTGTCAATCTCTGTCATCCTATTGTTAATCTCATGTCAAACTCTTGAGTTGAAAACCTGTATGTTGAATTAAAATAACCATTTATGAAACAGAGCCATAAACAATTGATTAAAATATATATAACAAATTCTACTTTCAAGTAAAATAGTGTTATTAATTTAATTTAACATAATTTATTAGCTTGCGGCGAAGAAGTGTAACAAGCATCATTTATCATTTTCAAAATGTGCAAGTGTTTTCCCTTTAAACAATATTATTTGGGGGAAAGATGACACAAAGAGTCCTAGTATTTTAAACACATGACACAAAGAGTCCTAGTATTTTAAACACATGACACAAAGAGTCCTAGTATTTTAAACACATGACACAAAGAGTCCTAGTATTTTAAACACATGGCACAAAGAGTCCTAGTATTTTAAACACATGGCACAAAGAGTCCTAGTATTTTAAACACATGGCACAAAGAGTCCTAGTATTTTAAACAAAAACTTAAAAGAAATGTTGGTATGAGGTGGCTGATAAAAGAAAACTAATAATTCGAAAAAAGTGTACAGGAACATTGATTCCTGCTTACTTAATTCCTAAGTTATATAATCCTCTAATACTCCAAGGCACAGTGATCTTCTTTTATTTTCCTTTGTAGCTTTTATTGTCTTCTTAGTTACCTCTTATGTCAATCACATAGAAGACACTGCCATCAAGGATAAAGTGTTAGAGTGCTAGGACTCTTGTGCTTTCTTAGGCGGATTGACAAGTTTCCTTCCTTTGTCACTTTGTCTTCCCTACATATAAGTCTAGTATTCATTTATAGCTTGGTAGACTGGAACATATTGAAACTATGGGTTCAAACTCAGTCCCTTGCCATGATAGGCAAGTAATTCTAGCTGCTCTACCACCCAGACACTAAATTTGCTATTCTGTCAATGATGTATTACTAAGTTTATTTTATTGGGATTCTTACATAGGTAGGGTTTGCATGTGTCTAAGGTGAAATCGGTATTTGAACGCGAATCATACAATCTTTCTTGAGAACAAAATAAACATCTTTGCTGCTTTTTGTCTGATTTTTTAGCTGGCAAGCCATGGATAAAATTGCCACTGGTACATCCCCAACAGATCGTCATCGCAAGACAGATAAAGAAATACATGACTGGTAGACTGGACGCTCCTGTGAGTCAAATTTGCACAATCGTGAATGGTTAAATCAATCTATCTCATCTTGAAGACAAAGTGACCACAGGTTGTCATTTTTCGCTTCTCTTGAACACTTTCTTTCCTTATATCCACAATCCTTTATTTATATAGTTGCTGATGAGTCTGACCGCAAGGTGCAAATATCGCAGTCAAGCTGTAAACTGCAACACAACGCATTCCGTTCTCAGGACTACATTCTACTACTTAAAGCCCTTTCAGGGTTTGGTAGCGGGAGATTGAGTAAAACTGAAACAAAGAAAAGCAAGAACAGAAACAGCTGCTGAGATCTACAGAAAACAGCAACAAATCAAGCAAGTGAAGGATTTCAAATATTTAGGAAGCATAATATCATCTAATGGAAGCATGCAAGAACAGATCAATCACAGATGCACCAAAGTAAACTAAATCATTGACCAGATGTCAACAATACTGAAGAACAAGCACATAATTATTGGTACACAAAGAGGCCTGTTCAACGCAATTTCCATGCCTGCACTATGCTGCCAGTGTCAAACTTAATATAAGAGATAAATAACCAGATAAGAGAAAAATAGAAGCGACAGAAATGAAAGGCCTGAAGCGAATGGTAAATGTGACAAGATGGGACAGAATTAGAAACGATGAGATCAGGAAACAGATGGGCATTAAGCCAGAATTCATTAGAAAACAGCAAATTCAGTGGTTTGGCCACATATCGCTACAGCAACACAGCAGCATCCCACAGACGGCAGTACCAGAGCTAGAGGTTGACCCACAAAAGATGGAGTGATGGAATTTCCAAGCAGCCAATTCCACCTTATACGAAGGGCACACCAAGGCGCTGTTCAGATATACATCTTTATACATCTGACGGTGAAAAGCAAACCAGGATCAAACAATAGATAAATAGATAGAATTTCCACCATTAATATTACATCAATCAATTTCTACCATTAATTTTACACCAATCAATTTCCACAAGATAGAATTACAACAGCAATAGGGCCTTTTGAAGACCTCTTGGCAACTGTCAAAAGAAGGAAACTTGGTTGGTACAGTCACATATTGAGATCAAATGGTCTTTCAAATAGGATCCTGTACAGAAAGGTGCAAGGCAGATGACGAAGAGGCCGCCCCAAAAAGAGGTGGGAGGACAACATGAAAGAATGGACCAATCCCCAACCAGAAGAGGCACAGACAGCGGCCGCTGACAGAGAACGGTGGCGGGGAGTTGTGAGGATGTCTTCATGTGTGCCTCAACGACCTCACTGGATACGGGATGACCTGACCAATTTCCACCATTAATATTACATCAATGAACTTCTGCCATTTAACACCAATCAGCTTGTACAATTCACTGTGCACCAATCAGCTTGTACAATTCACTGTGCACCAATCAGCCTCCACCATTTGAGCACATGCTTTTCATGTGCAGGAAGTCAGTAGCTAAAATGGGAGTTAATGTGTTAAACAGGCAATAATAATGTTTGCAATCATGTTAAATATATTTCTACCAGGTTGTCAGTTATCCACCTTTCCCTGGTAATGAAGGCAACTATCTTCGGGCACAAATTGCTCGCATCAGTGCAGGAACACACATCTCTCCATCGGGTTTCTATCAGTTCGACGAGGAGGAGGAAGAGGAGGAGGAAGCTGAAGGTCAGTAAAGGACATTATCCTATTATTCATCCCTCCACCCAAGACTGCTTGTTCGTGCTAGGTTTTGCCTAAGTCCTCTGTTTGCTTACAGGCTAGACTTGAAAGTCTTAATATTTTGACCTGGTTTAGTTAATGGAGGAAGACTCACAGATTGAACACCCCGTCCACCACATGTACAATATTCTCGCTTTCAATCAAACCCCAAATCACCAAATTAAGTCTAAATGGCAAATTCCTGCAGCCAAACGACAACCCAATCTATCTGGGAGTCACATTTGATCGGCGCATGACATGGAAAAGTCAGATCGAGAGAAATCGAATGAGAGCCAGAGAAAGAATGGCAATCATGAGGAAACTTGCTGGCACAAGCTGGGGAGCAGACGAAAGTATACTAAAGAAACTGTACACTGGAAGAGTGAGACCAGTTCTCGAGTATGGCATTGCGGCATGGACAACAGCAGCAAAGGCGAACTTCGATAAAGTTAGCAAACTTCAAAACCAAGCCATGAGAGTTATGACAGGCAGGAGGCATGAAGTCAACGCCAATTGTACAACTCGAAAAGATTACAAAGCTGCAACCCATGACCGATAGAAGAGACTGCAGAGCCCAGCTGCAGTCAGAGAAACTCCGAAGACTGACTGACCACCCAATGCACCAGAGACTAAACAATTTGGGAAATGGGAAACTAAAGTGGAGAAACTTTGCAGAAATAGCCAAAGCAAAGATGCACGAAGATCCCATAAACGCACTAACAACACCAAAGCCCATCACTACTGTACGAAAACCTACCTGGAGGCAGCATATATTTCCAGAGGTGGTAGAAAATATATCAGGTATTGAAAACAAAAACTGCCAGACTGAAAAAGAAAGGAGAGATACTACCCTAAGCTTTATATTGAAAAACTACCCAAGCATGGACTGGACCCATGCATACACCGACGGTTCTGTAACAAACACTACACAGAACGGAGGGGCAGGAGCATTCCTGAACCTACCAAATGGCAGAAAAATAACACTGTCATTCGCTACTGGTAAGTACACAAGCAATTTCAGAGCGGAGGCAGAGGCACTGAGGGCGGCAGTGGAAGAAATGGTGACACATAAAGAAAATGAAAGCCATAAAGTCCTGCTTACAGATGCTCTGGCCGTAGTACCAGAAAAACACTGAGCTTAATGACTTAAGAGCAGCACTCTGTCAACTATGCCAGCAGTCCGCACCAAAAAGGGTAGTGGTACAGTGGGTCCCATCACACTGCAACATCCAAGGCAATGAGGAGGCAGACAGACTGGCAAAAGAAGGTGCAAGACTACCACAAACAGATACTAGTATGACGTACGAAGAGTCAAAACGGCTTATTAAAGCCAGATACATGACCAAATGGGAAACTGAACATACCGGCTACACCAAAAACGATGCCTATTACCAGTTGAACAGAAGAGAGCAGGTCGTGGTCTTCAGACTTCGCACTGGCCACAATATACTGAGGTACCACCTATTCAACAAATTGAAGATAGGTGGTACCGACGAATGCCCGTGTGGTACCGAGAAAATGATCGCTGAACATCTGCTGCAGAACTGCCCGACATACGAGGATCAGAGAGAGCAGATGTGGCCATCACCAGTGGAACCACAAGACAAGCTCTATGGCAGTGTCGACAGCCTCAGGATGACCGCCGCTTTTTTCGAAAAAATAATGGTTACTGTCTGACTGCGTACGATGAAGAAGAAGAAGAAGAACACCCCGTCCGAAAGTCATCTGAGTATTGTGTAGTCTTGTAAGTTTCAAAGAAAGCTCTAGAAACAATACCCCATTTTTAATACAGAAAATAAAATGTTAAAAACTCATTTACCTTCAGATAAGAGAAGTAAGAAACACAAGCATCTTCTCAAGGACATTCATGTCTCTTCATTCTATTCTCTCTTTCATTTGTGCTCTGGTATGCTCCATCATTACTCAAGAGCGAAAGCGAACAGGAATGAGAGAATTTCATGATTTAAGATTTAAGAATACAAGGGAGGTGTATGGATTGGACGTTAACACATGAACTAATTATAATTAGCAAAGTAGACCTGAAATTTGCTCTACAGACACAAATAGATAGATGTTGGAATTTGGCCAGTTATGTTCTCAGAAGAGACTCTTTTACCATCACCAAAACATTCACACTCTTGAGTTTTAGACTGAGGGCAAGAGTAAGACTGACTCATACATTCTTCTTCTGCGTTCGTTCTCAATCTCCTGCTACCAAACCCTGAACAGGGCTTTGCAAGTAGGATGATGTAGTCCGGAGAGCAGAATGCATTATGTCATTAGTTTACAGATTGACTGCGATATTTGCACCTTACGGTCCTACACATCCATCTTCAGCAGTTGACTCATACCAACTTGGTGAAGAACCATTATAGTCAGAATGAATATCAGAAGCTGCGGTTGGGGCTATGTGCCAGTATGAAAAATGACCACAGACCAGGCAAAGTGGAGAAATTTGGTTGCTCCCCTGAAAGACACAGTCAGATGTAATGGCTACTGACTGCATTGTAAATCGTTGGCCAAAGTTACATAATAAAGATGTACCTAGCCTCACAGTGTTTTTTAAATTCTTTTTTGCTCCAAAAGAAACATGAAACAAGGACTAAGGTCTGTACCGTATAATTTTACACATCCCATAATTTGTACTCCTAAATTTGAAATTCATCAAGAAAAATTGTGTTTTTCTAATGCTAAACAGCTGAGAAATGTTACATCTTAATATTGACGAGAGCAAAGCAAAGTGTTGTATGTCTGAAAGTAGAATAGGTCATACATTGAGTATGTCCACTGTAGAGGAAGCCAGATATGTTGTATGTCTACTGTAGAGGAAGCCAGTTATGTTGTATGTCTACTGTAGAGGAAGCCAGTTATGTTGTATGTCTACTGTAGAGGAAGCCAGTTATGTTGTATGTCTAATGTAGAGGAAGCCAGCTTTGTTGTATTTCTACTGTTGAAGAGGCCAAATATGTTGTATGTCTACTGTTGAAGAGGCCAGATATGTTTTATTATGTGTACTGTAGAGGAAGCCTGATATGTTGTATGTCTACTGTTGAAGAGGCCAGAGATGTTGTATGTATACTGTAGAGGAAGCAAGATATGTTGTATGTCTACTGTTGAAGAGGCCAGAAATGTTGTATGTCATAATGTAGGAGAGACCAGATATTTTGTATCTATTCTGCAGGAAGGGACCATTTTGTAGAGAACATTGACTTTGAAGGCATCCCAGCTAAGGAATTGATTGATCCTTCCATGAGCAACTGGGTGCACCATGTGACCCATATTTTGCCACAGGTAAGCTGTGGATGTATATCTATTTCACATATTTTGCCACAGGTAAGCTGTGGATGTATATCTATTTCACATGTTTTGCCACAGGTCAGCTGTGGATGTATATCTATTTCACATATTTTGCCATAGGTTAGCTGTGTATCTGTTTCACATATTTTGCCACAGGTAAGCTGTAGATGTATATCTATTTCACATATTTTGCCACATGTAAGATGTGGATGTATATTTATTTCACATATTTTGCCACAGGTAAGCTGTAGATGTATATCTATTTCACATATTTTGCCACATGTAAGATGTGGATGTATATTTATTTCACATATTTTGCCACATGTAAGATGTGGATGTATATTTATTTCACATATTTTGCCACAGGTAAGCTGTAGATGTATATCTATTTCACATATTTTGCCACATGTAAGATGTGGATGTATATTTATTTCACATATTTTGCCACATGTAAGATGTGGGTGTATATCTATTTCACATATTTTGCCACATGTAAGATGTAGGTGTATATCTAGTTCACATATTTTGCCACATGTAAGATGTGGGTGTATATCTTTTTCACATATTTTGCCACAGGTAAGCTTTGGATGTATATCTATGTCACATATTTTGCCACAGGTTAGCTGTATATCTTTTTCACATATTTTGCCACAGGTTAGCTGTATATCTGTTTCACGTATTTTGCCACAGGTCAGCTGTGTATGTATATCTATTTCCCATATTTTGCCACAGGTCAGCTGTGGATGTATATCTATTTCCCATATTTTGCCACAGGTCAGCCGTGGATGTATATCTATTTGCCATTTTCTTTGTTAATGAGTAGAGATCTCTCATATTTCCTCTCTCTGCTACCTGTTCTGCCTCCAGTGCCAGCTTGTCAATATATTCTCTTTTCTTTTTCCTTGACCTCTTTGTCTGTAACAGTATAATTATTCTGCGCTTCTGCTTTGGTGGCTCGGGTTCAGCAATTGTTGAGTATAGCTTTCTTCTTTTTCCTTTCTTCTATTTCATGTAATGTCTCTGTTGTCATCCTTTCTTTGTGTTGGTTTCTCTTGAATCCCAGTTTCTTCCCATGTCTTATTTCCCATCTCTTTTAGCCAGGTCCCACATACTATTAGTGTCCAACTCCTCATCCTCGTATAACTCTTGTAGCACTTGATATCTGTTATTAGATTTTAAGCTAAATTATGTTACAATAAGTGTGCATTATATCTTGTTCTTCTTGTGTTACAATAAGTGTGCATTATATCTTGTTCTTCTTGTGTTACAATAAGTGTGCATTATATCTTGTTCTTCTTGTGTTACAATAAGTGTGCATTATATCTTGTTCTCCTTGTGTTACAATAAGTGTGCATTATATCTTGTTCTTCTTGTGTTACAATAAGTGTGCATTATATCTTGTTCTTCTTGTGTTACAATAAGTGTGCATTATATCTTGTTCTCCTTGTGTTACAATAAGTGTGCATTATATCTTGTTCTTCTTGTGTTACAATAAGTGTGCATTATATCTTGTTCTTCTTGTGTTACAATAAGTGTGAAATATATCTTGTTCTCCTTGTGTTACAATAAGTGTGCATTATATCTTGTTCTCCTTGTGTTACAATAAGTGTGCATTATATCTTGTTCTCCTTATGTTACAATAAGTGTGCATTATATCTTGTTCTTCTTGTGTTACAATAAGTGTGCATTATATCTTGTTCTCCTTATGTTACAATAAGTGTGCATTATATCTTGTTCTCCTTATGTTACAATAAGTGTGCATTATATCTTGTTCTCCTTGTGTTACAATAAGTGTGCATTATATCTTGTTCTCCTTATGTTACAATAAGTGTGGCCTGTTCTCAACTTGAAGATCATCTTCTTCTTCTTCTGCGTACACAGTCAGACAGTAACCATTATTTTCTCGAAAAAAGCGGCGGTCATCCTGAGACTCTCGCCACTACCATAGAGCTTGTCTTGCAGTTCCACTGGCAATGGCCACATCTGCTCTCTCTGATCCTCGTATGTCGGGCAGTTCTGCAGCAGATGTTCAGTGGTCATTTTACCAGTACCGCACGGGCATTCGTCGGTACACCCTATCTTCAATTTGTTGAATAGGTGGTACCTCAGTCTGTTGTGGCCAGTGCGAAGTCTGAAGACAACGACCTGCTCTCTTCGGTTCAACTGGTAATAGGCATCGTTTTTGGTGTAACCAGTATGTTCGGTTTCCCATTTGGTCATGTATCTGGCTTTGATAAGCCGTTTTGACTCTTCGTACGTCATACTGGTATCTGTTTGTGGTAGCCTTGCACCTTCTTTTGCCAGTCTGTCTGCCTCCTCGTTGCCTTGGATGTTGCAGTGTGACGGAACCCACTGTACCACTACCCTTTTTGGTGCGGACTGCTGGCACAGTTTGCAGAGTGCTGCTCTTAAGTCATTAAGCTCAGTGTTTTTCTGGCTTTTTAGCGCTGTGACTACTTCGAGAGCATCTGTCAGCAGGACTATATGGCTCTCATTTTCACTGTGTGTCACCATTTCTTCCACTGCCGCCCTCAGTGCCTCTGCCTCCGCTCTGAAATTGCTTGTGTACTTACCAGTAGCGAATGACAGTGTTATTTTTCTGCCATTTGATAGGTTCAGGAATGCTCCTGTCCCTCCGTTCTGTGTAGTGTTTGTTACAGAACCGTCGGTGTATGCATGGGTCCAGTCCATGCTTGGGTAGCTTTTCGTTATGAAGCTTAGGGTAGTGTCTCTCCTTTCTTTTTCACTCTGGCAGTTTTTGTTTGCAATACCTGGTATATTTTCTACCACCTCTGGAAATATATCCTGCCTCCAAGTAGGTTTTCGTATAGTAGTGATGGGTTTTGGTGTTGTTAGTGCGTTTATGGGATCTTCGTGCATCTTTGCTTTGGCTATTTCTGCAAAGTTTCTCCGCTTTAGTTTCCCATTTCCCAAATTGTTTAGTCTCTGGTACATTGGATGGTCCGTCAGTCTTCTGAGTTTCTCTGACTGCAGCTGGGCTCTGCAGTCTCTTCTATCGGTCATGGATTGCAGTTTTGTAATCTTGTAATCTTTTCAAGTTCTAACTTGAAGATCAAACTCTGGTCTCTTCGTTTCAGTTTCTTGGCTGGGTCCTGGAGGTCTGGTTTTGCTTGGTTTTTTTAAAATATACTCGGGCAGTCTGGGATGTGGCCCACTGATCTAGCCACTCCTGTCTATAGTTATTTTTCAGGATTTGCTTGCAGATTTGTAGTGTGATACTTGGTAGTGGCTGTGGTAGCATTGCACGGCTTCTGGCCAGCTCATCAGCCTTCTCATTTCCTCGGACACCGACATGGCCAGGTATCCACTGGAACACTACTTCCGCTCCATAAGAAGTGGACAATTGGTCAATTAATTTGTAGATATTATTAACATCAGGAGACATTCTGTTTTCCAAGGCTTGGGGCGCAGCCTTTGAGTCTGAGAAAACAACGACCTCCTCAGGCTGTATAGTGCCGCTTTCAAAATCTGAGATTATTCGGCACAAAGCTTTTTCTATTGCTATTATTTTTGCTTCGTAATTGGAATAGGTCTCTCCACAAGGGCTATAGATGTAGGGGTGGTCTTCTTGGTGCAGGTTATATTATCTAATTACAGCGCCATATCCAGCGTTGGTGGTAGCCCTGGTGGCAGATCCATCTGTGTATACTTGGATGTTTTGTGGATATGAGTCTATAGTTTCCAAAGCGATAGTTTTCAGCAAAGATGGCAGGGTGTTCCTGTCAGCAGAGGGGTTGGAGAGTACAGTTCTTACTGTGGGGATAGTCACCTGCCAGCAAGGTGGTTCATCATTGATGACTACCATAAGCCTTCTACCCTCTGGCAGGTGGTGTTTATCGATATTGTCTTGTGCCTTTTTAAGGAAAGATGTCTTTTTTATTCTATGCTTTTGGGGCCAATGTTCTACCATTTTCCTGTTCTCCTCCGTAGTGTCCATTCTTAAGTATCTTTCACGCATTTCCACGACATAGCATTCTCGTCTTAGGTTTAGAGGTTCGGTGTTGGAGTTAATTTCACATGCATCTGTCGGCGTTGTTTTCATGGCACCACTTATGAACCGCAGAGCGTGATTTTGTACTCTGTTCAGCTTGTGTAATAGGCTTTTGCTTGCAATGGCTTGGAGGGGGAGTGAATAGTCAATCACTGAGCGGACAGATCCAATGTATAACTGGCGTAGTGAATCTTGACCCCCCCCCCCCCCCCCCCCCCCCCCCCCACTTCCATCCACAAGTAGAGAGGTGCTTGATGAGTCTGAGCGTTGTGGATGCTTGTCCAATCAGATTGTCTATATGGGGTTTCATTGTCAGTCTACGGTCAAGCTCGACTCCGAGGTATCTCGGGGTTTTGTCTAAGGTTAATTTCACTCCGTTTATTTTGACATCAATATTTTCTTCTTTAATCCTTTTATTTAAGCTGAAAAAGCTGAACACAGTTTTCTCTACATTTATTTCAAGCTTCCAAAACTGGCAATATGTAGAGATGGTTGTCAGATTCATGTTCATATTTTTGGTGATGGGTTTCAGATGTTTTCTTTTGACCAAATGATCAGGTTATCCGCAACGAGTGCCGTTTGCCCGGTTATGACATCTAGTAAGTCGTTTATGTACACAAGGAATAATGTACAACTTAGCGCAGATCCCTAAGGCAGTTCTTCTTCCAGGGTCCTTTGTTTGGATGTTGATCCGCTGAATGTTGTTCGGATTGTTCTGTTATGGAAGAAACCTTTTAGCCAGCTGTACATTCGCCCTGATATACCCATTTTTTGCAACTTGAAGAGGAGGACAGTTCTCCAGACTCGATCATAGGCTTGTCTGAGGTCAATGAATGTTGCCAGCACATTGTTTTTGTCCTGGAAAGCATCACCTACCTCTTGGGTAAATTGGTCCATTGTCTGTTTCTTTCTTCTGAAGCCTGATTGGTTTGTATTAAGAATCTTGTAGTTTTCTAGCCACTAATTTAAACTTTGGTTTATCATCCTTTTAGCGACCTTGCTTATGTTTGAGGTCAGGGAGGTAAGACGATAACTTGTTACTTGATTTGATGGTTTGTCTTTCTTTAGGACGGGTGATATTAGCTTTTCTCCAGTCTGTTGGTAGCTTGCCTTCTCTCCATGTTTTGTTAATGAGGTCAAGTATGGTATGGAGCTCATCATTTGTGAGTTTTAAGAGCATCTCATTAGTGGGCCGGTCAGGTCCAGCGACTTTACCTTTCTTACATATTTTTAGGGCATCTTAAGTTCTGGAAGTTGGAAATTCTTGTCAAAGATCTCACAGTCATCTGTAGGTTGTTTTTCCATCACTTTGGTGAGTATTTTGATATCCTTGTCTACATTCTTTGTTTTTTTCTTTTTGTTAACATTAGCAAAGTACCTATTAAGGACTTCTGCTTTCTGAGAATCTCTTGCTATTAATTCTGTGTCTGTTCTAATGGGTTTGGGATTTCTCTTTCTTTCAACTCCTGAAAGGTTGGATATGCTTTCTTTCCATCTTTTTGCAAGTCCAACTCTCTACATTTCATAGCCCATGCTTCTCTTTTTGCTTGTCTGCTCAGCAATTTGACTTTAGCAGTGAGTCTGTTATAACTATTTTTGTTGCAGGGGTAGGCTGTTTCTCGATATGCCGTCTTGCTTTCTTTCTCTCATTGACAGTGGCTTCTAATTCTGTGCCCCAATATGGTTTGAACTTTGTCCTGTATCCTCGTGGCATGTCTTCCTTTGCTGATTGAAGCAATGCGGTAGTGGTTTTACTATAGACCTCGTCTATATCCTGCGCCATGTCGATGTCCACAAGACATTGGCGTACTTGTCTCCTGAAAAACTGTAAATAGGACGTAGGAGATGTAGACCAAAAAATATGTGGAGAAGAGAATGTGAGAATTAACTAAGATTAAATGATTACACCTGGAGAGAGGCAGACAGAGCAGCCCAGGACCAGAGATGCTGGCGGGATGTTGCCAATGGCCAATTTATCAAGAGGAGTGACGTATAGGACACACACTATGGAAAGCACTATTGAATGTGGCCAGACAGGTCCTGACATGGAATCCACAGATACGAAAGGTGGACCAAGAAACACATGAGACTGTGAAAATGACCTTCGACCTCTGCAGCTTGACTGGAAAGATGTAGAAAGAGCAGCTCAAGGATACACTTGTAGGAGAAGGGTTATCACTGGCCAATGCCCCAAAAGAAGTGAAGCACATTGATTGATTGATTAAAGTTAGGTTAGCAGTTAAAGGGAACATGTTACCCCACCACATAAAAGGTTGAGACATGGTACAATCACATCTCTAACACTTCATCTCTGGCAACAGTGTCTGCTCTCTGAAACTATTTTTATCTTTTACCTCCCCTCAGGGTCGCTGCAAATGGTGGAACCCAATTCAAAAGAATGAGGATGAGATAGAGGATGAAGAGGAGGAAGAGGAAAGGGAAGAGCCAGATGAGCCAGAGCCAGAGGTTGGGCCCCCTCTCCTGACACCAGTATCAGAAGATAGTGGTATCGGATCCATTCCTGCCTGGACCCCTAGCTTGTCCTCGAACATGATACCACAGTATGCCATTGCAGTTATGCACTCCAACCTTTGGCCTGGGGGTCATGCTTTTGCTTTTGAGAAGTAAGTTTTGATATTAAAATAAGTCATTTGATTTTCAAAAGTAAGTTTTGATATTAAAATAAGTCATTTGATTTTCAACAGTAAGTTATGATATTAAAATAAGTCATTTGATTTTCAAAAGTAAGTTTTGATATTAAAATAAGTCATTTGATTTTCAACAGTAAGTTTTGATATTAAAATAAGTCATTTGATTTTCAAAAGTAAGTTTTGATATTAAAATAAGTCATTTGATTTTCAAAAGTAAGTTATGATATTAAAATAAGTCATTTGATTTTCAAAAGTAAGTTTTGATATTAAAATAAGTCATTTAATTTTCAACAGTAAGTTTTGATATTAAAAATAAGTCATTTGATTTTCAAAAGTAAGTTTTGATATTAAAATAAGTCATTTGATTTTCAAAAGTAAGTTTTGATATTAAAATAAGTCATTGGATTTTCAAAAGTAAGTTTTGATATTAAAATAAGTCATTTGATTTTCAAAAGTAAGTTTTGATATTAAAATAAGTCATTTGATTTTTAAAAGTAAGTTTTGATATTAAAATAAGTCATTTGATTTTCAAAAGTAAGTTTTGATATTAAAATGAGTCATTTGATTTTCAAAAGTAAGTTTTGATATTAAAATAAGTCATTTGATTTTCAAAAGTAAGTTTTGATATTAAAATAAGTCATTTGATTTTCAAAAGTAAGTTTTGATATTAAAATAAGTCATTTGATTTTCAAAAGTAAAATTTGATATTAAAATAAGTCATTTGATTTTCAAAAGTAAGTTTTGATATTAAAATAAGTCATTTGATTTTCAAAAGTAAGTTTTGATATTAAAATAAGTCATTTGATTTTCAAAAGTAAGTTTTGATATTAAAATAAGTCATTTGATTTTCAAAAGTAAGTTTTGATATTAAAATAAGTCATTTGATTTTCAAAAGTAAGTTTTGATATTAAAATAAGTCATTGGATTTTCAAAAGTAAGTTTTGATATTAAAATAAGTCATTTGATTTTCAACAGTAAGTTTTGATATTAAAATAAGTCATTTGATTTTCAACAGTAAGTTTTGATATTAAAATAAGTCATTTGATTTTCAAAAGTAAGTTCGGAAACAAGCTTTGATTTAAAAAAATACGTCAAAATATTTTTAGAAGTTAGTTTGGAAATTTGTTCTGATTATAAAATAAGCCAATTGTTTTAGAGAAGTAAGTTTAGAAATGATCTCCGATTATAAAATGAGTCTTTCGAAATGCCATAAAAATAATATAGGAAATTGGGTTTGATTTGAAAGTTATAGTTGAGTATACATGGAAAGTAAGACTGAATGACAGATAAATTAACTTTCATACAGATAAATTAAGTTAGTAATATTTAAAAAAATAGAAAGAAAAAAAAGGTAGTATTCAAAAGAAGCACATTCAAATGATAGAAAAGATTAATAATAAAAAAGACAAAGAAGACATTAACGGAACGTAATCAGCACATCAAGGCATAATGGTTTTGATAGGTGTGCTTGAAGAAATGTGTAAAACAAGACGTCTGCTCTGACAGACTTCTTTGTCTTCCAATTTATTTATTCTTTTATCTTTCTCTCAATTCAAAGTATTCTCTTTTGCCAGTGTATTGACATGATCTTTTATGTTTGGTAATAATAT
Source organism: Ariolimax columbianus (assembly GCA_036924085.1). Taxonomy (NCBI): domain Eukaryota; kingdom Metazoa; phylum Mollusca; class Gastropoda; order Stylommatophora; family Arionidae; genus Ariolimax; species Ariolimax columbianus. The sequence goes on along the minus strand of JAVGWX010000007.1, from coordinate 7,112,494 downwards.
ACTGTGGCTCGATGTGTCGGTATGGCAAAGATTTGTTTTCTATCGGAGATAAAATAACAACGTAGCATGTACAGTGGATCATTAAAAAAAAATATATTGCGTTCACTTTATTTCTCTATTCCCCAAGGCAATGTATGTTGCATTGTGTTTTTATTTTGCACCTGTCGGCCCAGGTCTTTCGACTTGGGCATTCATTTAATGTAAGGGTCTGCTTCTTCCTGCATTTTCTAAGGGTTTGGTTCCCTGGGGTAACGGCCGGTGCTGTGGTTGGAGAGCGAACCCAGCACCTTTGGGTTGTGAGTCATGTCACTTAACGACGTCCTCACAATGGATAATGACTGCAGGATGAAGTGGCCTCTATTCCTCAGCACTTAATCCTTCTTGTGGACCTCAGCACTTAATCTTTTTTGTGGACCTCAGCACTTAATCCTTTTTGTGGTACTCAGCACTTAATCCTTTTTGTGGACCTCAACACTTAATCTTTTTTGTGGACCTCAGCACTTAATCCTTTTTGTGGACCTCAGCACTTAATCCTTCTTGTGGTACTCAGCACTTAATCCTTGTGGTACTCAGCACTTAATCCTTCTTGTGGACCTCAGCACTTAATCCTTCTTGTGGACCTCAGCACTTAATCCTTTTTGTGGACCTCAGCACTTAATCCTTTTTGTGGACCTCAGCACTTAATCCTTCTTGTGGACCTCAGCACTTAATCCTTCTTGTGGACCTCAGCACTTAATCCTTCTTGTGGACCTCGGCACTAAATCGTTCTGGTGGTACCTCAGCAATGAGAATAATTGATGTAATGATAAACATAAATATCCCTGGGGGTGTAGAAGTCCTTCGTTCTTACTAGCAATCGAGTGTACAGAGAAATAGCGGTTGTGTATATTGAAACATATATTTTGTCCATTTTTCTCTATGTCTATTCATTCATTCAGAGGCGTTTCAGTCTTTTCAGACCATGCACATGTCATCTGTGAATAGTCTCTCAGGGAGCAAGCCTGGGCGCTGAATATGGAGACCCTGGGCTGCCCAAACTGCAGGATCCCCCTCTCGGCCTCGCTGGTGTAATCCAAAGGAATACAAAGCATGACAATTTGGCACCAGCACAGCTACAGGAGCTGTCAGAATGAGTTTGCAATTTTGAAACAATCTGCCTTAGGTGCTACCACTCCGGATTTTTTGTCTGGGTTTACTCCCGTAGCCCTACCCTCTCCATAGGTTTCCACAAGGCAGTGGAGTCGTTGCCCGCAGATGCTAGTTACTCGAGACATCTGATGATACTCTCATCGTCTCAAGACTAGATATTAAACCCACAAGTCCATATCTATTTGTTGTTGTTAATTGTTATGTTTATCTCCGATAAATATGTCGATTTCTCATTGTTAATGATTGTTTCTCTGCAAATGATAATTTTACATCTGTTCTCATCGTTTCTGTTTTCCAGTTGTTGCAGTACCCAGCATTCCCTTACCCAGCATACCCTTACCCAGCATACCATTACCCAGCATACCATTACTCAGCATACCATTACTCAGCATACCATTACCCAGCATACCACTACCCAGCATACCATTACTCAGCATATCGTACAATGTGAAAATTCAATTCTCTTACCTTGTCAGTTACAATATTAATGCTACACTGAATTTTAACATTAAATTTCACCCATTAGCTAACTGGGTTGAACAAAGTAGGACTCAGTAAATGGAGCAGGAAAACCTGCAGAACAGGATAGGAAGCATTTGTGCTACCTGGAGAGCCAATAAAAAGCTCCACTAACCAATGCTTCCATATTTCTTATTTAAGTAGACTTTAACATGCAAGAGCTCCAACAGGCCTTTCAAAACACTCAAGGCTAGAAAAGTCTAAAGGCTAGACAAGATTCGTAATGAAATGCTACTTCCCTTGAGGACAAGAAACTGTCTTGAAATTGTCCAACTTGACATAGAGAAATGGGAAGCTCCCAAAGCATGTGGGGATGAACATAAAGTGTGAATATGGAGAAAAAAAACAACAAAACCTCTCGATTAACCGAACAGTTATTGGCCCGTCTCCCTAACATCGTGCCTATGCATATTACCAGAAAGAAAGATAAACACATGTCTCTGTCTCTTGGTCACTTGAGAAATCTAACACCTTATGCCAGGGTTTGGAATTGACAGTTGTACAGAGGACCAGCTTCTTAGGCTAAACCAAAGAATGAATTGTCACCTATAGCCGACAGAGCATTTCATTTAGGTGACTTAACAGGGCGGTACATGGGGCTAGAAACTTCATCATGTAGAAACCCTAATTTTACACCTGGGTGTTGGTGGGGACTTTAAATGGAACAAATAATAGTAACCCTATCACCTGCCTGGCATGTCATACGAGGCAACTACGGTGGGTTGGGCATGGGTCGGTTGCTTCTTCATCCTGTAGAAACAGCCACTGCAAATGCTTGTTGTTGTTTAATGCATACAATGAGAAAGTTTACTCTTTTATGCGCCCTGAAAAGGGCATTACGTGACGGGTTGTAGTAGCTTTTCTCACATGCCGAGCATGCTGATGAACTTTAGATTTGTGTAATTACTTTTAATGCAGTTGTTTCCCTTAGATCAAACATTTTCCCTGTGTAATGTAACCACTGATATTTCCTCAGAAAATTTGAAAACATCTATATTGGGTTTGGTCACAAATACAAGCCAGAGAACTATACACCTCCGCCACCTCCACCCATCCAGGAAGAGTTTCCGAGCCTGCCAGAGATTACAGAAGCAGACGACCCAACACCAGAGGAAGAAGCAGCTTTTAAGGCTGCTCAGCAAGAGGCTGCGGAAGCTGCCGAAGAGATGGAGGAAGCAGAAGAGGAGGAGGATGAAGATGATTAACTTTTTGGAAGATTGAGTGGATTTACTCACAGAATATTTCACATTTTTATAAAGGTTTATTTGTGGGCGTGTCTACAATTTTGCGAAATGCATGTTAAAATGTCCAAATGTTATGCAAAAAGTAAGAAGCATATATATAAAACAACTTGAAAAATAACTCCAACAATTCTAATATCATGGCCTTTATTAGAGCAAAGTTAACATGAAAACATAAGTTAACGTGGACACCAAATAAACAAATATATTTGTAGTCTTGTCATCAATAAACTCCTTCAAAATTGTAAGCAGTAAAAAAAAAGTTAAGTAGCATGTCTTTTACAGAACGTCGCCTGTTTACAACCGCCAACCTTTCTCACCGTTATAAGATCCCTGGCAGGTAGGTAGTAAGGTAGGATGCCATTACTTTCCATATGAGGAGGAGCAATCCTATCAAGGAAAAAAGACCAGGTGTCTGTCAAACTGGACGCTGCAGGGTTCATGCCTGATGCATTGGAATTGTGAAACTGAGCGAGTTTTGTGCCTAGGCCATTCTGCCTCCACAGTACAAAGAAGTCATGAAAATCAAAACTGTTTGGCAATTGGGAATATATGAAAATATTGTTTTCTGAGAAAGAAATTTTAAAATTTAAATTTAAGGAGAAAAAATAAATAAAAAGAGTACGTAAATTCTGAAAGTTTTTTTAAAAACTGCGAAACAAACAATATGTTTAGTTCTCAAAAACCAGATAACACAGAACAGTACACAAAATCTGCCGAAGACGGATGTGTCAGACTGAAAGGAGCAAATATTGCAGTCAAGCTGTAAACTATCGACACAACGCATTTCGTTCTCCGGACTACATCCTGCTACTTGCAAGGTCCTGTTCAGGGCTTGGTAGCGGGAAATTGAGAATGAACGCAGAAGAAGTACACAAAGTAATTGACAAAAATAACAGAAATAAAATTATGCAGAACTTGTCAAAGTGATCTAAATGATAAAAAACCGAATGAAGAAAATATATGTGTGATTTAAAAAAACGAACATATTCAAATGTTCCAGATTTCTAATGGCCAGATTTGTTGGACTTATTCTGTATCAGGAAAGTTATTAGACTACGCTGCATTGACATAAATTTGGCAATTTATTCTAACTAACATCAGTGCATATTCAAAACTACATTTTGTTAACAATGAAATCATTGCTGAAGTTAACTGTAAGGACATGATCGAACAATGCGAGAAGAGAGTAAGTTATTCTGTGAGTCAGACCATGTCATCATCTCCAAATGTGTTTTCATCTACATCTTACTTTTCTTCCTAACTCCCCTCTGCTCTTACTCTCACTGAGACCTCGTAAAACATAGAGTGAAGGAGAGAGAGGGAGACACAGATAGAGAGATGTGTGTTTTATATATATGTAAACAATTCATTTTGAGTAAAAAGTTATCATTCACTGATTGTTTGAATTGTGATTGTTTATATATATATATTTATATATATATATATATATATATATATATATAGAGAGAGAGAGGAATGTGGGTCTGACAGTTTAGTGAACCGTTCTATTATTCCGGAGACACGTGTTTGGATCTTTGGAAGGTCTAAGTTGTTTTAAATAGGGGTAAAAATATAGATTGCCTGCACACTGTGACAACTGCTGGGGTAATCGACTTTTATTAATTTCCCCATCAGTTCTATAAGTTTACCTGTATCAGTTGTTTGTTTCAATATATGTGCATGTGTCTGGTAAGTGTGTATGCTATACACAATAGCACACGTTTGATATAGTTTACATTTGATATAACAGACAATGGGAAGTGTGTATTGTGTAATTATAAACTATCTTAGCTTTGCTTTCTTCGTATGGGTCCCAATGCTTTCTTCGTACGGGCCACAGGGTCCGATCCTGGGACGACAGAACAGGCCCACTGCACGACAGAACAGGCCCACTGCACGACAGAACAGGCCCACTGCACTCATATGCAAGCTGTAAAATGAAACTAAATAGAATTGTGTATGGAATTAGTAATCTCATCATGTATAGTTAATTATTGCAGAAACCACCACCACATTAGCGCTCGTAGTCTCTTGGTACATGATTCCTGCATGTGATATCTTTAGTGGTACCTTTGTGCTGAAATACACGGAGAATGAGCTAATAATTAGATTTGGCTGAATCGAAAGGTAACAGAAATATTTATATATGAACAAAATTCGCCATGTTAAGGTTAACCTTGTAATTCTCCTGGAAATTGAGTGAAAACTTGTTCATAATGGACTGAATGATAAATTATTGTGAGTTTGTGTCCTTGATCTGTCAGAGGTTTTGTAAATAGAGTTTGTCATTATATAAACGATACCAGGGATTTTGTAGTCCTTCTGGCAATTGAGTGAAAACTAGTTCCTAATGGACTTTTGAATGATATTTCGGTTATGTTCTGTTAAGAATCGACATCATTGCACTCTAGACAGATCCATAGGTGCTCAGCGCTTCTCAGAAAATTGAGAAGATGGTAGATTCTGAAGGTTTATGTAGCTTGCTGGTTGTACGCTTTCCTGGTACGTTCTCTAAGGCACCCTTGTGTGCAGTACTCCCGTATGATTTCAAATTATGACAACCTGAGCATTGTTTATTCATCGACTGCAGTGTCTTCATCCGTAAGGCGCTCGTTGATCAACTTCAAAGTGTCATTTCTGATCATGGCCAATGTCCCCATTGCGGGTGCCCCTGAGGCACACACCTCAGCATCGCTAGGACAGTACATCCACACAAGGTCCCGGAGGTTTGAGACCTCTATCTCCAGTATCAACTCATGCCACAGCCAGCTCTTCTGCCTCCTTCCGAAGCATTGACTGAGAGACGATTACTGCCCTCATTAAAGAGGTCCCTGGTAGTCACCTCTGAGCTGCCTCGATCTTCATTCTAATACTGGACGTAGTTGTCAAGTATGCACTCTCCGACCAGCAGCGACACCGCCCCCCCCCACTCGGCTTTCTTACCGCGTATCACATATCTATCAGCATCTATGACATCATGAGAATAGTATAACTCTTCATTTATTAGCTGTTTAACCTCGTGGTCGTCTTCCCCACAGTAGTTGTCTCTCCATCCTCTCACCAGAGGGGCAATGATTTGGGGGCCCCGGCTTCCCCACACCAGGTGTCTCCCCATCCTCTCATCAGAGGGGCAATGACTTGGGGGCCCCGGCTTCCTCACACCAGGTGTCTCTCCATCCTCTCACCAGAGGTGCAATGACTTGGGGGCCCCGGCTTCCCCACACCAGGTGTCTCTCCATCCTCTCACCAGAGGGGCAATGACTTGGGGGCCCCGGCTTCCCCACACCAGGTGTCTCTCCATCCTCTCAACAAGAGGGGCAATGACTCGGGGGAAGACTTCCCCACACCAGGTGTCTCTCCATCCTCTCACCAGAGGTGCAATGACTTGGGGGCCCCGGTTTCCCCACACCAAGTGTCTTTCCATCCTCTCACCAGAGGTGCAATGACTTGGGGGCCCCGGTTTCCCCACACCAAGTGTCTTTCCATCCTCTCACCAGAGGGGCAATGACTTGGGGGCCCCGGCTTCCTCACACCAGGTGTCTCCCCATCCTCTCACCAGAGGGGCAATGACTCGGGGGAAGCCTGTCATTTGTGTTCATCAGTTGTTAGAGGTTTCATAAACAAAGTTAGTGATTTTAAATATATCTTCTTCTTATTCTTCCACGTTCGTTCTCAATCTCCGGCTACCAAGTAATGAACAGGGCTTTGCAAGTAGCAGGATGTAGTCCGGAGAACGGAATACGTTGTGTCGCTAGTTTACAGCTTGGCTGGGATATTTGCACCTTTCGGTCCGACACATCCGTCTTCGGCAACTGTATATATATGATACCAGGGATGCTTGCCTCTTGAGATTATGGCTACGTAGTTTACAAGTCTTTCAAATTTGCAACTTAGTTTCCTTCTATGCTTAAGTAGGAGCACGGGGCAACAACTACATTTAGCCTTATTGTAGACAGATTGTGTCAACTATGTTGGGCTTTTGCATTGCTTTCCCAGTCACACTGTTTTACATGATGAGGTTGCTAGTCTCATCCATCTTCTCCCATTTGCAACAAATATTGTAGGTAGGTCTTTTTCAGTGGTTCAGTTCTATCATGTCCAGTAAGAGGGTCAGGGTCGCCCATGCTGGAACAACACAGAACATTATTTTACAACTGACTTGACTTAACCGCACATCTTCGACAATGCTGTGTAGTGGACTTATTTTCTTTTACCTGTGGTTTTTAGTTGTTGTAGGACGGGATAGCTGGCCCCATGCCCATGTCTCCTTAGCCCCCCCCCCTTCTTATGACATGACTGTCAAGATACAGTGTTAATCACCTATGCTCCCGTTTCAAGCACCGTTAACGTGCGGGCGTGTTTCATAATTATGGTGATGTGTTGCATACAACAAACTTGAAATCAATGAATTCTTCATAACCAACTTTTTTGATCTGTGACAACAAGTTGTTGCCGAGGCTCCATCAATCAATCAAAGCCGATCACTCCTTGAGGCTCCATCAATCAATCAAAGCCGATCACTCCTCGAGGCTCTACCAATCAATCAAAGCCGATCACTCCTCGAGGCTACATCAATCAATCAAAGCCGATCGCTTCTCGAGGCTCCATCAGTCAATCAAAGCTGATCACTCCTCGAAGCTACATCAATCAATCAAAGCTGATCACTCCTCGAGGCTCCATCAGTCAATTAAAGCCGATCGCTCCTCGAGGCTCCATCAATCAATTAAAGCCGATCGCTCCTCGAGGCTCCATCAATCAATCAAAGCCGTTCGCTCCTCGAGGCTCCATCAATCAATCAGCCTGTGCAACTCGCTCTGGCTCTCTCCAGGCGTATCCATGTAATCGTAGCTACCTTCCACATTCTCCACTCCATGTATGTTAAGTATACATATCGTTCTCTTCCTTCATGATTCCATGTAAGAACGTGTCTGACTATGTTGGACGGTGCCTTCCTCTGTGTTTGTTCTATATTTATTGTTCCAGTGGCTGTCTGCTGGCTTCTTTCCCACAGGTCTTCGTTCCTCACCATGTCCTGCCCCTTTATGCCCATTATCCTTCATAGTCATCTGTTAACGAAGGACTTTAGTCTTTGTTGAATGACCTTGGTCGTTCTCTACATCTTCGCTCCATATCAGCACCGACTTGGCACTGTGATGGGAATCTTGATTTCTCTAGAAGTTCTATGAATCACACAATTGTAGGTGTTGTGGTGTACTGTAGACGAGTACTATAATATTATTTTACTGTATCCTTGACGAGATCTGTAAATGAGACACTAACAAATATATTATTTGTCCTGTTTTACACAAATACAATAAAATATATAAAAAATTAATGTTTAATAGTAACTTATTCTTCTTCCTTGTTCGTTCTCAAACTCCCGCTACTTAGCCTCGAAAAGGCTTTGCAAGTAGCAGGATGTAGTCCGGAATGCGTTGTGTCGCTAATTTACAGCTTGATTGCGATATTTGCTCCTTTCAGTACGTGACACATCCGACTTAAGTAGGCATTTTTGGAAACGGGTTAGTTTTCCCTTTTCGATTCCTTTTCCTTAGCCAGTCTACCCTGTTGGATCTTGTTATCCAGGATCACCACGTGATGGTGTAGAAGGGTCTTGCCAGCTCTGGGTCGCTGGCCCTGACGCTAGCAGTCAGTTTTGAGTCGGTAACTGCTACAACTGATGCACTGCTCAGCATCTTGATCACTCTTTAACAGTAATAATTGCTTAATTATATGCAGCTTCGAGAAATGTATTGAGGCAGCTAAAGAAGGCCTAGCATGGGACTAGCAACTTCGTGTAAAATGTATTTCTTTAGAAGCAACCATTTCTTTGCAGAAACCGTGCAACAAACCATGTACGTGTTCACGAACATCTGACTTCTTTTCTATTTCCGTCAAGTTGCTATTCTGTTTTTATCCTGGTTCAGGAAGAACACAGAAGAAGTACAAAATACGTATTTCAACAATTTAACAGCAACTGTCTGTTCATCATATACCATTCACTTAGGTAGTGACTATGAGAATAGTTATCAACATGTTCTTCCATTTTATTTATTTTCGTATTTAAAATAAAAGAGTCAGTGTCCGAATCGGCACGTCTTTCACAGAGAGGCGCATGCGCATCCTACTTTGCGCCTTTTTCTGTAGTTCGTGCTACTATTTTCACGAACGCTACTAGTGGGTCATCATCATCAGACCCATAACCTAAAAGTTCGTTGAGGCACCGTTATTGCAGTCTGTCGTATCTGCTCCAGCCATACAACAACGGTGTGTCTTGGGCCGCTACACACATGACGGAGCCCATCTCTCTCCAGGTGGCAGTTCTTTATAGTTGTATCGAAATTTCATCCAACAAAGCTGACACTGTATGCAGCTAGAGCGAAGGACGCCAATCTCGTGGAGTTCAGTCGTGCGAACTAGACCGTGAAATATAACACATGTTTAAGCGTAGTGCTATTCATATAGCCGATGTCGATTTCAGGATAATCGGACAGAAGAAAACACACAAAATGAACGAATTAACCAGTCCAAATGGAAAACAACAACACGTTTTCGTGAACACAAGTGTGAGTTGTCGAGTAGTGTGAATTCCCAGCAAATCCATGGTCTCACGGAATCTATAATGAACTAAATCAGCAGAGCAATGTAAACCCGCAGCCAGTTCCGGAGCCATCTTTACTGTGACCTCGCAAACTAGCGGATAGAACTGTCAACAATAATTGGGGAAAGTACGTATATACAAGATATAAATCTTCTTCTTGATGACCCGTTCCTCAGCGTAGCTGCGGGTTCCAACTTCTTCTCCAGCGGATCCTGTCTGGGGCCACTGGACATGCGTGGTAAGTGCTCCTCTGGAGGCATCTCGGATGTTGCAGCATACAGCAAGGGAGTCTGACCAACGCATTGGAGGTCTTACCCGTGGTAATCTCTTACCTCTGGGGTACCAGACTGCTGTCGCTGTGCTCCATCAACCATCGTTTCTACGTAACATGTGACCTGCCCATCTATGTTTTGCCTTGTCTGGATGGATTACCGCATCCTTCACAAGGGACACTCGTCTTATGTCAGTGGAGACCTTGCAAACGTTGGTTCCGGGGAATGATTCCAACCAAGCATCTCTCAAGGAAGGTCTGGGTCACACACTTTGTCCTCTAGTGATTTTGTTAGTGTCCACGTCACGGCACCGTAGCACATCGCAAGGAGTGCAGTGGAATTGAAGAGGGAGGCTCGTAGATTCTGGTAATGGCAACCGTCCAGAACCGTGTCATTAGCAACCACACTAAGCAAGTTCTGCCGTCAAAAACTCAAAGAAGGTCATGAAAACATTGCTCGGGAACGTCTCCTGAAAGATGCTGAATATCGGCCCAGCATCAAATTAGCTACTCGTAGCCTTGCTGAACACCACCAAATCATTCCTTGTCTGAAAGCTTCCAATGGGTCTCGCACAAAGTCAAAGCTGGGCATGGAGTCATTAATTGCAATAATAATATAGTAACCTGTTCAGATCTTTAGAACACTCCTCCTCCCCCCTCTCCAGTTGGCCATCCATCCACTTTACTTCCTCTTACAGACTTCCTGCCCTCAGAAATTCGCCATACCGTCGAGTCAATTGTATCTGGAAAATCATTAGGTGAAAATAAAATCACTGCGGAGGTCATCAAGGCTTGTGGTCTCCCCCTTTACCCAGCCTTAGCCCAACGTTTTACAGGTTATCTTCATTCGAGGACAACACCTGCTGCCTGACACAACTGGAGGACAACACCTGCTGCCTGACACAACTGGAGGACAACACCTGCTGCCTGACACAACTGGACGACAACACCTGCTGCCTGACACAACTGGACGACAACACCTGCTGCCTGACACAACTGGACGACAACACCTGCTGCCTGGCACAACTGGACGACAACACCTGCTGCCTGGCACAACTCGAGGACAACACCTGCTGCCTGGCACAACTGGAGGACAACACCTGCTGCCTGGCACAACTGGACGACAACACCTGCTGCCTGGCACAACTGGACGACAACACCTGCTGCCTGGCACAACTCGAGGACAACACCTGCCGCCTGGCACAACTCGAGGACAACACCTGCTGCCTGACACAACTCGAGAACAACACCTGCTGCTTCGCACAACTCGAGGACAACACCTGCTGCCTGGCACAACTGGACGACAACACCTGCCGCCTGGCACAACTCGAGGGCAACACTCTTGCACAAGAAGGGAAACAAAGAGGATCTCATAAACTATCGTCCAATGACTCTCCTCCCGGTCACTTACAAGCTGTTTACAAAATGCATCCTTGGCAGAGTCCGCACCACTCTCGAATAATGGCAACCAGTCGAACAGACAGGTTTCGACGTTCGTACAGCACAATGGACCATATTTCAACATGTTGCCGCCTTATTGAGACAGCCTGAGAGTACCAGACACCCTTGGTATAGACATCACTTAGAGAAAATTTCACAAAGCTGATATGGTTTATACCAGTGTCTCCCAAGCTTTTACCAGTCAAATCATCTGTAGTACCAGCGCTAAACATGTGCGATCATCATAAGGACAAATACCATTTAGATGATTTAATTTGACATCAGGTACATGATATTAGCCGTCCACCTCAAGTCATGACAACAACAGCGATCATATATGTTGTATTGCACCTCACCAGTGATTCTAGTTTCCTGTATAGTCCAATTCTGGCCCCAAAACCCCTTCCACGTATGTAGCATTTAAAGTCAGAGTTAGACTTGTGAGTATTAGTTGTTTTTTGTCTTTTCCCCCGTACATTTTCTCTGCACTTCGGAGATCCAGCGCTCGTCACGTACCTGATAGTGGTTCGGCGCCTTGTATGGCGGTCCTGTGTCAGGCACTCCCATGAGTTTACATTGATGCTGATGCGTGGCATGCTGAAGTCGGATGCACTGGATCGACAGGCGCAAAATAAAAACCACAGTGCAACGCACACCGCCTTGGGGATTAGAGAAATAGGGCGAATGCAAAAAATGCTGCGGCGTGTCCGAGATATTTTGAGGACGTCTATTTGCCCACCGACCAGAAGCAGGCCCTCTTTCAGCTCCCCATTCATTCGTTGTTTGGGGATGCGGTTGTCTGGCATACGCACAACATGACCGGCATACATTGATCTGGGTCTTCTGCAACAGTTTATAGTTACAATTTTTGCTTCATGAGAATTTCGGTGTCTGCTATTCTGCCATTTAATTTTCAACAATCTAAGACGACAGCGTGTATGGAAGTGGTTTGTTTTGCTAGCATGCATGCTGTACTCATCCATGTTTCACTGACACACAGAAGAGTGGTGAGCACTACGGCTCGGTAGACTTCGAGTTTTGTACCAATGCTAAGACCCCTCCTATCCCAAATGCTGTTGTGCATCTCCCAAAATGGAGATTCTGTTGCTGACCTAATAGACGAGAGTAGTTTCCCTGGAGAGAGTGCTGGAGTGAAACTGTCCATTGATTGGAGGTGCTTGTTTTTGACTTTGATATCTGGGTCGCGATTTGCGTCTCTCGGGATAGGCTGAAACATTACTTCGGTTTTTTTGGTATTAATTAAAAAACCGAACATGTTACAGCCTGTAGAGAACTTGTCCACATATGTCTGTATGTCTCTTTCGGTGCTGGAAGCGAGGACAGTCATCAACAAGAAAGCAAGTTGTGGATGGTTGTGTCCTTTACCTTGGTGTGAGCTTCCGTCAGTGCTGTATTTCATTTCTACTCCGTTTTAGATACATCCCTGAGAGTTAACACTGAGTAAACATTATGCTGAAGAGTGTTGAGGCTAGTACACAGCTCTGCTTGACGCCATTTTAGACAGCAAATGTATTTGACCATTCCCCGTCACTCAGCACATGAGCATGGAGATGTTTGACGATCTTGGTGAATCTGATCGGACAGCCGAAGTTTTCCCCATGATCCGCCACAGTCCATCTCTGTTGACGGTAAAGCCTTTGTCAGGTCCACGAAAGTCGTGTATAGCCTACGCTGCTGCTCTTGATATTTTTCCTGAGTTGCCAAGCCAAGTATACGCAAATATAATAGCCACGTTTCTGCGACACGTGGTACAGTAGTGTCCCGATATACGAACACTCGCTTTACGAAAACCCACTCATAATAACGTCTTTAAATATAACCAGAACCCAGAACGCATTTTTGCTCTCACAAACATTGTCGTTCATGATTGTCAAGCTAACCCTAGAGATGTTCCAAAATTGACTGCGCCCTATTTTCCTTCACTTTTTAAAAAAAAAGTCGTGCATAACCCACCTCTTTGAAATTGTAATGCGCATATGTTATGTTTGTAAAATGTGTAATGGATCTTAAGTGTGTTGATAAAACTAAATTAAATGGCAAATCTCTCCGCTTGAAAGAAAATCATAAACTAATCGGACTTGAAGGCCAATTCAACTCAAAGCTACACAGTTCAATATCATGTTACTGTGACATACTTCGACAATGGAGACGTATCTCAATGCAGCAGACTACATTGCATTGTTTTCTCAAAAAGCCATCTCCACATCCATCGCCAGCTACCCCAAACCCTCCACATCCATTGCGAGCTACCCCAGACCCTCCACATCCATCGCCAGCTACCCAAAACCCTCCACATCCATCGCCAGCTACCCAAAACCCTCCACATCCATCGCCAGCTACCCAAAACCCTCCACATCCATCGCCAGCTACCCCAAACCCTCCACATCCATCGCCAGCTACCCCAAACCCTCCACATCCATCGCCAGCTACCCCAAACCCTCCACATCCATCGCCAGCTACCCCAAACCCTCCACATCCATCGCCAGCTACCCCAAACCCTCCACATCCATCGCCAGCTACCCCAAACCCTGCACATCCATCGCCAGTTTCCCCAAACCCTGCACATCCATCGCCAGCTACCCCAAACCCTCCACATCCATCGCCAGCTACCCCAAACCCTCCACATCCATCGCCAGCTACCCCAAACCCTCCACATCCATCGCCAGCTACCCCAAACCCTGCACATCCATCGCCAGTTTCCCCAAACCCTCTACATCCATCGCCAGTCACCCCAAACCCTCCACATCCATCGCCAGCTACCCTAAACCCACCACATCCATCGCCAGCTACCCCAAACCCTCAACATCCATCGCCAGCTACCCCAAACCCTGCACATCCATCGCCAGTTTCCCCAAACCCTGCACATCCATCGCCAGCTACCCAAAACCCTCCACATCCATCGCCAGCTACCCCAAACCCTCCACATCCATCGCCAGCTACCCCAAACCCTCCACATCCATCGCCAGCTACCCCAAACCCTGCACATCCATCGCCAGCTACCCCAAACCCTCCACATCCATCGCCAGCTACCCCAAACCCACCACATCCATCGCCAGCTACCCCAAACCCTCCACATCCATCGCCAGCTACCCCAAACCCTGCACATCCATCGCCAGTTTCCCCAAACCCTGCACATCCATCGCCAGCTACCCAAAACCCTCCACATCCATCGCCAGCTACCCCAAACCCTCCACATCCATCGCCAGCTACCCCAAACCCTCCACATCCATCGCCAGCTACCCCAAACCCTGCACATCCATCGCCAGCTACCCCAAACCCTCCACATCCATCGCCAGCTACCCCAAACCCTCCACATCCATCGCCAGCTACACCAAACCCTCCACATCCATCGCCAGCTACCCCAAACCCTGCACATCCATCGCCAGTTTCCCCAAACCCTCCACATCCATCGCCAGCTACCCCAAACCCACCACATCCATCGCCAGCTACCCCAAACCCTCCACATCCATCGCCAGCTACCCCAGAACCGTTCCATTCTTCTTCTTCCTCTTCGTTCATGCTCAGATAAAAGATCCCTCTTCTCATGCAAAGACAACAGATGTTTATCCTTAAGCACGCCCTTGTCCGTTCTCTTTGGACCAGCTCGGCCTGCAAAAACGGTGTGCGGAAAAAATTATTTTTTTTTGAACGGAGTCACTCCTGACAGCCATTTTTTACTGCTGAGTACGTCCTCCATATATACACGATATTTTGCCGGTTAAAGTATCGTGTGTTCGATTACAAATGGCTTTTGAACAGTTTTAATTTTGTATACGCCGTTTGGAGCAAGCCGACTTTTTGCGAAAGGGGAAGTAGGTTGTTGAGAAAGATTTTTATCGCGTAGATCTGTTTATTTTGTTTGGTTAAATGAAAGAACTACGTTTGAATTGGAAACTAACAGTTGTGGCGATATTGTAAACACAGTATCGATACGTTGTTGTGGTTTCAATGGTTTTCTATCGAAGCGACTAGGCCTAGTGGTCGAGTCCAAATTTTTCCCGAGATTTTCATAAATTTTCAACTTCATCTTTTTAAATCTCAAAAACTAACAAACATACAACAAAAACAATAACACCCACATGTTCGTTATGCTATTGTGTATCTACACACCAGAAAATCATATTTATTGACAAACAAACATAAAAGTTACAAATTTTGAAAGACGACTACCACAGCGACTAATTAAGAAAATTAATTAGGTCAAATTTTTTCCAAAAATAATGTGGAGTGCGTAAGGTTAAAAGGTTGTTTTATCTCTGTCTCGCTCTTGCCATTCATCTGTCTTGCCAAACCAGTATTGTTCTCTCTCTCTCTCTCTCTCTCTCTCTCTCTCTCTCTCTCTCTCTCTGTGTGTGTGTGTAGTATGCGTTCCATGGACAAGGCATGCTCCCCACATGGAAATGTGTCTTCTGTCCCAATCCTCATTTTGTTGTAAAGATGGCTCATGAGTCTATTATGCCCAGTTCTCAGTCTAAAGATGACGACTTGCTCTGCTCTAGTTAAATTAAAGTAGCTGTCTTCTTTTCGGAATCGAGGGTGTGGATCAGCGGACCCTGCCCCCTTACCCCCCGACCCCCCCCCCCAACAGAGTTAACTAAATTAAAAGTAGCTGTAAATGGGCATCTGGCTTTCTGGTAGGGGAAAAAGGCAGCGAGGAAGGGAACTGGTAAACTCACTTCATAAACAAGCTGATGCTTAATACAATGAAGTCTCTAACACTTCCTCCTAGACATCGGTGTCTGTAGTCAGAATACCTTTATCTTATATTAAGAAAATGATTTGTGTGTGTATTTAAATATATCTACTGGATATAATTTTGTTAGAATTTAAACATATACCTGATACCGTTTTTTGTGAAATTTAAAATATATACCTGATATGATTTTGCAGTATTAAAAATATATATCTAACATAATTTTTTTACTTTTTAAAATATATATCTAATATGATTTTTTACTATTTAAAATATATAACTGATATGATTTTTTACTATTTAAAATATATAACTGATATGATTTTTTACTGTTTAAAATATATACCTGATATGATTTTTTACGACTGAAAATATATACCTGATATGATTTTTTACGACTGAAAATATATACCTGATATGATTTTTTACGACTGAAAATATATACCTGATATGATTTTTTACGACTGAAAATATATACCTGATATGATTTTTTACTGTTTAAAATATATACCTGATATGATTTTTTACTGTTTAAAAAATATACCTGATATGATTTTTTACTGTTTAAAATATATACCTGATATGATTTTTTACGATTTAAAATATATACCTGATATGATTTTTTAAGTATTGAAAATATGTTCTTCAGTTTAATTTTAATCTTATGAGTTCTTGCCGCCGACACCAGATGGGGAACCGGTGAATGTACAGATAACAGATGCAGATAAGTAAACCTGGCTATCAGTATATATTTAAAAAATAAGGTAGACGTGGAGTGACAGTGGTAGCGAGACTGATCTAGGTAAAGAAAATATGATAGATTCGGTTGGATTATCAAAGGAAAGAGATGGATGATAGCAGCTGGCTTTAGTATAGAAGCTATGTTTAACTGATTCACCCTGACGAGTCGATATATCCTGCTCTATATGTTTTCCAAAATGCCACAAAGTTAACAGATCACATCGGTGCAAGCTACACGCAAATGTTGTATATTCCCCACTAAATCGGAATGTTCTGACGTTTCACACATCCATCCCCACATGCCACGTGTCTATATTTTTTTATATTCTATTCTTAGTTTTTAAACAGTTTGGTTTATAATATGTTACGAGTATTTTAGTTTTGGTGGCAAAAAGTGATCTAGAATTACAGAAGCTTGTGACAACAATATACACAATAAGTCAAGAATTTCGATTAGACATAAACACAAAGAAAACAAAGACTGATAATTAGGAAAAGTGGCAAGAAACCATCTATGTACATAACAATAAAAGATCAACTACTTGAACAGCTACAGAGTTTCTCCTATCTAGGTCATATATTAACGAAGAAGGCAGCTGTGAAAAAGAAATCAGAAAGCGAATAGGTATGACAAAGCTGGTATTCAACAACATGCGACACATACTGACATCCAAACAGATAAATCATAATTTAGAAATGAGTGTTGTCAGGTGTTATGAATACTCGTCACTATTTTATGGCACAGAAACATGGACGCTGAATAACAACTTGGAAAAGAGTATTGAAGCCTTCGAAATGTGGGTATATACAACATTGGGTCGCATTTCTTGGATAGAAAAGAAAACAAATTTGAAGGTTTTGAAAAGAGAATCAATCAGGTACGTTATTTTGGTCATAAAACAAGACATACCTCCTTGTTGAAGACCATACTGGAGAGAAGGGTGGAAGGCAGTTGTTCAAGGGGCAGACACCGATTTAAGTGGTTGGATAACCAGGAGGTTGCACGGTTACGGGAAGAGATAGAGTACGCTGGAGATCCATTGAGGCAAGAGATATAATACACTGGAGATCCATTGAGGCAAGAGATAGAGTACTCTGGAGACCAATTGAGGCAAGAGATAGAGTACACTGGAGACCCATTGAGGCAAGAGATAGAGTACACTGGAGACCCATTGAGGCAAGAGATAAAGTACACTGGAGATCCATTGCAGCCGACCTTCAATGCGGAGATGGCACTTAAACTGAACGGAACGAGTGTTATTGAGTAAATACTTGCGAAAATTAAACATTCATTTGATATGAATGCGATTTTAACATTGACAATATAAATCCTTTCACATGCTTAATAAATCTGGAGTGATTGATTCAATCAAAAATGTAAAACAATAAAATACCAGCTCTCACAATTAACAGGATACCAAACATTCCAAAAAGAAACAAGCCAAATGATCAACAAGATATTCATCCCAAAACTCTGCTATCCGCATAAAAAATTGAGTTTCTAAAAAAAGAACCCTGACCAAGGTACAAGAACAGAAGTTCACAACACACGAAAAGCGATGCTTGAGGACAAATGATAAGCGTCTCTATCAGAGACAGGAACACATAAATCCATCAAGACAAAAGAACAAGGCGTATACGGAGGTAGGTAGTCCCCATTGGCGACAAGGGTCCTTCGCTTCAACCATCCACGAACACGAAGAATGGCTGAGTCACAGGCTGCACGCAGTGAGGATGCTATCTTTTCAATGTGAAGTTCCACAATAAAATCGCTTCGTAAGTCAGTAGTTTGGTCCGACAGCAGTACTTTCCAATGAAAAGGGCTTAATAATGTTACACAAGAGTTCAGATAATAAATATAATTTCTTTTCATGACTCTGGTACAAAGAAACGCAATTCACCGATCACCATCCGACAAAATGTTATGCCTTTATTAACAAAAAAGCAGTTTCACAAACTGACTGGAAATGAACATATCCAGTAGCACAGAAATAAGTGGGATATAAAGTTGATTGCATAACTCCTACAGGTGATGTTGGTAGACCTTATATAGCCATGTAAATGTGATAGCATAGCTTCTACAGGTGATGTTGGTAGACCTTATATAGCCATGTAAATGTGATAGCATAGCTTCTACAGGTGATGTTGGTAGACCTTATATAGCCATGTAAATGTGATAGCATAGCTTCTACAGGTGATGTTGATAGACCTTATATAGCCATGTAAATGTGATAGCATAACTCCTACAGGTGATGTTGGGAGACCTAATATAGCCATGTAAATGTGATAGCATAGCTCCTACAGGTGATGTTGGGAGACCTTATATAGCCATGTGAATGTGATAGCATACTTCATACAGGTGATGGATATAGACGTCCTGTAGTCGTATACAATTGCCATCATACCTCATACAGCTGATGGCTATAGACGTCATGTAGGCATATAAGGTGATAGCATACCTCCTACAGGTGATGGTGAGAGACGGTCCTGTAGCCAAATTAAAAATGATAGCATATCTTTTACAGGTGAACGTGGGAGATTGTAGTCATATAAAGGGGTTTGCATTCTTCCTACAGGTGATGATGGGTGATTGTAGTCATATAAAGGGGTTTGCATTCTTGCTACAGGTGATGATGGGTGATTGTAGTCATATAAAGGGGTTTGCATTCCTCCTACAGGTGATGATTGGTGATTGTAGTCATATAAAAGGGTTTGCATTCCTGCTACAGGTGAAGGTGGGTGCCGTCTTATAGCAGGACCTCATACAACAATGGCAAGACAGTTAGAAGCACCACCACAAGAAGAACGCTGCTTCTTTACTTCTGCTCGATATTCTATAAGACAAGAGGAAACAGCCCTAAAGCCGGACACTCCAGAACTATACTTTCTCCAAGACTACTAAGCCGGAATTTAAAAAAACCCTAAAGTTACTACTAATAAACAAATGTGAGTCTGCAAAGCAAACCAGTGAAGACAGGGACGTCTTCTAAAGGCTAACCAAATGGATTTGTGGTGGAAAAGAATCGTTTTTGGTTACATTGCATCAGGTTCCGATCTGTCTGATTGGATACCAGGGTTCCAGTATTCCAGTAACGTTAGTACTTAGTTTCCATGTCGGCAAGCTCAGAGAGTGCTCGATCAGAAAGTTACCACCATCAGGCGCTCGTTCGTGGTGCGACGTTTTATCTTTTATTGTGCAGGATTCCTGCATTATGGGAAAGGAGGTGTTCTGGGTCGTGGGTGGCCCCACATTATGGGTCAGCTGAGCAGGTGTTCTGTTGGGTGGCCTCACATTATGGGTCAGCTGAGCAGGTATTCTGTTGGGTGGCCTCACATTATGGGCCAGCTGAGCAAGTGTTTTGTTGGGTGGCCCCACATTATGGGCCAGCTGAGCAGGTGTTCTGTTGGGTGGACTCACATTATGTGTCAGCTGAGCATGTGCTCTGGGTCTTGGATGACCCCGACATTATGGGAAAGTTAAACAGCTGTTCTGGGTCTTGGATGCCCCCATATTATGGGAAAGTTAAACAGCTGTTCTAGGTCTTGGATGACCTCCCCGCCCCCATAATGGTAAAGTTAAACAGCTTTTCTAGATCTTGGATGACCCCCACATTATGGGAAAGTTAAACAGGTGTTCTGGATCTTAGATGACACCTCCCCCCCCCTCTATTAGCTGACAAATTCCAATTTTTGTCATGTACTACCTACACCTGAATACTCCCGTTCCTGGTTATACCTCTCTACTGTGTTACAGCAGCGAAACATGGCCACTAACGAAAGCACTAGAGAACCAATTACTGACAACACACGGCTCACTTGAACGCCATCTTGTAGGACTGACAATACGATAACAACGAAGAAGGGCCTACACAATAGAGGCACCCGAAGAATGTCAAATCAAAGACATTCAGCAGCATATACACCATTTACAACACCGACGTTGGGCTGGCCACATCGCAAGAAGGAAAGAAGAGCCCAGGACTGCTTTATGGAATCCTCGAAAGGAAAGGAAGAACCCCGCGGTCGGCCACCCACCAGAAGACAAGACTCGATTGAGGGAAACAACAACATTCGCGACCCCCCCCCCCCCACCCCTATCGAATCAACTGCTCATCCACTGGTCAACTCGTGCCAGCAACGAGTGGAAACCGAGTTGGGACCTGCAAAGGCCAACCGCCTTGTTGAAGAACTGGTCGATTAAGATTGAGGTAGTGTACGACATACTATGCGCAAGTGGCAAGTTCTCATTTAATCTCCAACCAGTTATTACAGCACCTTTGACGCCACTTAGTGCCGTTTCTCCTCACGTTTCTCTTCCAAGGGAAGTAATGTTTACTGAACGATTTTCCCTGACGTCTGACGTCCTTATGGTTTATACCCAGAAATTGCGTATCTCTGATCGCACGACTGCTTCTTCCATTTTTAATGTCCGGGGGGTGCAATGCCAGTGATTGCCTAACATTTTTCTTTGGCGTCGGTTTGGCTTGGCTTGGCTTCGTTCATTCTCAATCTCCCGCCACCAAACCTTGAAAGGGCTTAAGTAGCAGAATGTAGTCCAGAGAACTGAATGCGTTTGTCTCATTTACTGCAACATCCACGTGTCTCATTAGTTCCATCCTTGTGCGACGCATGCTACTTCGCAGCGACAAAGTGCATGGGCCGATGTTCGTAGCACCGTTCGGGAGCTTCTCGTGTCTCTACTGTGTTTGTTAGATTGCGGATTATTTCGTCGGCTCTTGGGCTGACTTTTTTGTTATACCACCTTGCAATGTGCTTTGTAAGAAAATAAACGTAAAGCGATGCGGCGTTGGTAAAGTGGTGAGGATTAAAAGAAAATGTTAAAATGCGTGTAAGTATGGGTAGTTACTTAACTTAACGTCTGTATACTGGTTTAGAAGACTCTGTACTGCCGAAGACGGATGTGTCGGACCAAAAGGTGCAAATATCGCAGTCAAGCTGTAAACTAGCTACACAACGCGTTCCGTTCTCCGGACTACATCCTGCTACTTGCAAAGCCCTGTTCAGAGCTTGGTAGCGGGAGATTGAGAACGAACGTAGAAGAAGAAGAAGACTCTGCAGAGTCTGTATACAACCAGCGCCTTTTACATTCACTTGTTCTAAAAATACCTTTGCGCGTTCAATCTATTCTTGATTTAACCCTGCCTCCACTATTTCCTGTGGCAATGCATTCCAAGCATGCCTCACTTTCCGACTAAAAAATTATTTCCTGGTATCTATTCTAGACCTATTGTTAATTAATTTGTAGCTGTCCTCTCTTGTTCTTGTAAACGGCTGTATTTTGAACGGAAAAAAACTTGTTAAAGTCTAATTTATCTTATAAAATTGTATTAAATAACATCGATTTCTTCTCTTTTCTTGAGTCTTTCCTCAGAACTGTAATTCTGGAATCTCACATTAAGCTGTGTCGCTCTTCTTTGTATCCTTTCCAGCATGTATATATCTCCTCTACGATAAAGACTCCACACATGTACACAAGTTTCGTTCTTGCGTTAGTCCCGGCGCGGTATTCGAACGATACTTACAAATATTTTGTTTTCACGTATAGAAGAATGGACGGCCAATTACAATGCTTAACTATCGAGGTGTATTTTCAATTTGTTCAAGTATAATCTGAATTCCTCTTCTGGATTCTCTGATTTTCATAAAGAACGAACATACATCTGTGTTTTGCTGGGGTTGATATTGGGCTGGTTTTTTCTTACGGTATTCAGCCATTCTGTTTAGAGCTCTTATAAGTTTGAAATCTCCATTTCCTCCAAACTCTTTTCTTGCGCGGCTATAGCAGTGTCGTCAGCATAAACGAACTGTCTCGTGCCTAGTGCAGACTCAGAAATGGAAAAGAAAAGAACAGAAAACTAGACACAGTCGAGAACTGCTACAATGTTTAAAAAAATAGTTCAAGTAAGGAATGTTAATGAGTGTAGTAATCTCCTTTAATCCACAGATGCGGGTTCTAGTTTTCTTGGCGCGCTGATCCTAGGTTCTGGTACCTCATTACTGAAAAGGTCGTTCATGCCACTTGCGTGTGAGTTAGTGCGCGTGACCCAAGTCTCAGACATAAACTCATTTGGGGGTAGATGGAAACCATTTTGAATGATCGGACTACAACCCCTTTTAGGACTAAGTGCTTTTGAGAGCTGTGCAAGAGTTGATGCCTGGATACATAATATGTTTTGTTGGTTCCCGTGCTCTGTTCTGTTCTTTGGATATCAACTTCACTGGACTCACGGCATACCTACATGGGCTGAGTTTCATTAAATGGCGAAGAGTGTGGATACTGATGGTTCCTGTAGCTCGTTGGTTGAGCACACTCTTACTTCGTCCTCTCATGCACCCGACTCGGCCCGAAAGTCGTTTGTTTAAAAACTTCTGTAAATACATAATTAATCTATTCTATTGACGTCATTCAAAAGGCAGTCATTGAAAGACTTTACAAATCACTCCTATCCAAATCCAACGTGCCAATAATAGGCGCTTGCGTTGCCAAGATGTCAGCTCTTTCATTGCTCAGAACCCTAACACGACCAATATATTAGATCCACGCCAGCACCTGGAAGTTTGAGACAGCTACAGCTGCTATTCGGTTACTCTTAAGCCATCCCTTCTGTACCTTCTGAAGTAAGGACTATGAGTCCGGCAAGATGGCTGCCCTTGTTAAAGAGGTTTCAGATGATATCACAGAGCTGAGGCCACTGTATCCCTCTCCATTCTCATCTTGCAGTTTATTGTCATTAATACCGTTTTCGGTCAAGAACAACATGTCCTCTCCCTCTAACAGAGAAGTCACAACCTGACCTGCCACTCTAACAGTCAAGTCCCAACCTGACCTGCCACTCTAACAGTCAAGTCCTAACCTGACCTGCCACTCTAACAGTCAATCCGCAACCTGACCTGTCACTCTAACAGTCATGCCCCAACCTGACCTGCCACTCTAACAGTCAAGCCCCAACATGACCTGCCACTCTAACAGTCAAGTCCCAACCTGACCTGCCACTCTAACAGTCAAGTCCCAACCTGACCTGCCACTCTAACAGTCAAGTCCTAACCTGACCTGCCACTCTAACAGTCAATCCGCAACCTGACCTGCCACTTTAACAGTCAAGCCCCAACCTGACGCCCCCCGCCCCTCTAACAGTCAAGCCCCAACCTGACCTGCCACTCTAACAATCAAGCCCCAACATGACCTGCCACTCTAACAGTCAAGTCCTAACCTGACCTGCCACTCTAACAGTCAAGTCCCAACCTGACCTGCCACTCTAACAGTCAAGTCCTAACCTGACCTGCCACTCTAACAGTCAATCCGCAACCTGACCTGCCACTTTAACAGTCAAGCCCCAACCTGACGCCCCCCGCCCCTCTAACAGTCAAGTCCCAATCTAACCTGCCACTCTAACAGTCAAGTCCTAACCTGACCTGCCACTCTAACAGTCAAGCCCCAATCTAACCTGCCACTCTAACAGTCAAACCCCAAACGAACCTCCCTTGTAAAACATACACACAAAGACATTTTCATCAATATTTATCCGTTTATTATCAATCACTGAAACCAGTATCTCTACTTCTGTCCTTGTTAAATTATTTGATGTTTATGTATGATGAACTAGGAACGCAGCATTACATAGAAATATTGACTATGGATTGAGCTTGTTGAACCTATGACGTAACGAGTACCCCCTATTGAATTACAATCTAAGTCCCTTGTATTGTAGATACGCCACTATATCGTGACCTATTTCCATGAATTCACTTGGCCACGTGAGTCTATAATTTAGTGTAGACAAGCCTTTCTCAAACGGTTTATCATGGGCGAACCCCCGGCATTGATCATTTTTACGGAATTTGTGTTTTTAAATGATTATGTATCAAAGTAAAGAGGCACGTTTGTGCGACCATTATAACCATACAAAATAATCAAGTAATGTAGACAACAAAAAAGTCTAAAAAAATTTATATAAATGGAAGAAATCTAAAACTTCAGAAGTTTCTAATATGGAGGCATCGTTTTAAACAACAAAGGAGACTGTCAAAAAGAAATGAGATAAAGAATGGATATGGCAATGCAGAGGTTACATATTAGAAATGTATTGCAGAACACGAACACAACAACTAAAACAATTTTGACAACATATATCTTCTCATGGCAACGTCCGACTGCGAAACGTTGACCATCACACACACATCAAAATGTTACAAGAAAGTTCTAAGAATATTATGGCTCTACACTGAACATGCTACACAGTGTGTGAAGCTAACACTGATTGTCTGTCATGTTTTTATTGATTTTATTTAATTATGTATACAAAATAAATATTCATTTGCCATATTTAATAGTAAAACTGCAACAAACAAAAAACAAAACTAAAGAAAAACAACGTAGGGATTCACAAATATCAATAAGCATATTAACTGCGCATTGACACACAGAGAGACCTCGTCTCTGAACACAAATGCGAGCTGCGTTTTTCGTAATAAAAAAAAACCTATTGTACTGTTTTCAGTAACTGTACACTCTCTGACCGAACCACTAGAGAGATTCAGCTAATCCCAGGGTCCGGCCAAACACCAGCTGAGAACCATTGGTTGTGACAAAGGAGATGCAGGGGAATAACCTAATTCACATTGTCCATAAAGCAGTCGGAGTTATGACCAAGCAATTGGCAGCAGACTCCTGTAATTGTGGAGCTGATATCGTGACAGAAGTGTCATAAATTCTCTTGGAGCAGACATCAACTTAAAGGCCCACGATCTGTCAGTTTTTGTGAACTGTCTCATGTGTTCTCATTGTCTTTATATGTTCCACCATTGTCTGTGTGTTGCCATTTATCTCTAATTCTTTGCCTTTTGTTTCATGTGTTATCTTTACTGTCCAAGTTTTGCCATGTGTCTCTAATTCTTTGCCTTTTGTTTCATGTGTTATCTTTACTGTCCAAGTTTTGCCATGTGTCTCTAATTCTTTGACTTTGTTTCTTGTGTTATCCTTACTGTCCAAGTTTTTGCCATGTGTCTCTAATTCTTTGCCTTTTGTTTCATGTGTTATATTTACTGTCCAAGTTTTGCCATGTGTCTCTAATTCTTTGCCTTTTGTTTCATGTGTTATCTTTACTGTCCAAGTTTTGCCATGTGTCTCTAATTCTTTGCCTTTTGTTTCATGTGTTATCTTTACTGTCCAAGTTTTGCCATGTGTCTCTAATTCTTTGTCTTTGTTTCATGTGTTATCTTTACTGTCCAAGTTTTGCCATGTGTCTCTAATTCTTTGCCTTTTGTTTCATGTGTTATCTTTACTGTCCAAGTTTTTGCCATGTGTCTCTAATTCTTTGTCTTTGTTTCTTGTGTTATCTTTACTGTCCAAGTTTATGCCATGTGTCTCTAATTCTTTGTCTTTGTTTCTTGTGTTATCTTTACTGTCCAAGTTTTTGCCATGTGTCTCTAATTCTTTGTCTTTGTTTCATGTGTTATCCTTGCTGTCACATGTGCTGCCATTTATCTTCGTTTCTGTACCTTTGTTTCTTGTGGTATCCCCATGACTAAAGTGCTCTCCCATGCCTGTATTGTTTCTTTGACTGTAGTGTTCTTTCCTTGTTTTTATTATTCTTCCAGTAATTTTAGTGTTTTTCTCTTGGCTGTAGTGTTCTCCCATTGACTCTATTGTTTTTTTCCTTGGCTGTAGTGTACTTCCAGTGACTGTAATGTTCATCCCTTGACTGTAGTGTTCGTTCCTTGACTGTAGTGTTCTTCCCTTGACTGTAGTGTTCGACCCTTGACTGTAGGGTTCGTTCCTTGGCTGTAGTCTTCTTCTCATTGACTGTAGTGTTCGTCCCTTGAATGTAGTGTTCTTCCCTTGACTGTAGTGTTCGTCCCTTTAATGTAGTGTTCTTCCCTTTAATGTAGTGTTCTTCCCTTGACCATAATGTTCTCCCATTGACTGTAGTGTTCGTCCCTTGACTGTAGTGTTCGTCCCTTGCCTGTAGTGTTCTTCCCTTGACTGTAGTATTCGTCCCTTGAATGTAGTGTTCGTCCCTTGAATGTAGTGTTCGTCCCTTGACTGTAGTGTTCGTCCATTGACTGTAGTGTTCTTCCCTTGGCTGTAGTGTTCTTCTCTTACTATAGTGTCTCCCCCCAAAAAAAATTCATTTGACTAAAATGTTCTCCTTCTGTCTAGTATTGGTTCTATATCTTCCAGCGTTCTTCCTTTCATTCTTTTGCGCTTAATTGACGCTAGTGTTATGCTTTTGTGTTAAGTACTCTCCTTTGCAACAACCACCACTATTACTACTAGCCATCATAATTGTCACCACCACAACAACAACAACAACAACAACAACAACAACAGCAGCAGCAACAACAACAACAACAACAACCACTATTACTACTAGCCCTCACAATTGTCACCACCACCACCACAACAACAACAGCAGCAACAACAACAGCAGCATCAACAACAACAACAACAATAACAACAGCAGCAACAACAACAACAACAACTACTACTACTACTACTACTATTACTTTTCACTATTATATTGATTTTCGTGCAATTACTATTTGAACTACTACTACTATAATTACTATCACTGTCACAACTACTAACTGCTACTACTGAAAGGCATGATTACGATTGCAAGATGGTGGATGTGTTTTTGTGGTGTAATTCGAAAACGGATTACACTTGTATAGAATTATAGTTTTTCTGGACATATGTAACAACAGTCATCACGAAGAACCATCGGATAGTCGATGATCCGCAAATGTACGGTTGGACATGATTGATGCAAAGCCTAATAAACTGCTATCGTAAACACGACCCACTGCCTGTCGGCACAGTGCATCCAACTTCGGCATGCATGTTATGTAAGGATCTGCTTCCTCATTTTCTAAGGGTTTGCTTCATTGGGGTAACGCCTGGTGCTGTGATGGGGATCGAACACAGCATCTTTATGTCGTGAGCCGTGTCACTTAACCACTAGGCCACGCCTCGGGTGTAAACCATGAGGAAACATCCAGGATGGTGTCCCAATGCAGCTTAGTGGTGGCTTAATCGCTATTCTGAAAACTTCATTAAGGCTTGCTTACCTGGCTAAGTGAAGTTTGAACTCTGCTAGCTATGCGAATGAAACCAAGAGCTGGTTCAACGGATATGTCGGCGAGTTCCAGGAAAGCGATGAGAAACTCACAGAGATTGACGAGACTCTCAGATGGGCATTCACTGCATCCTGTTCTGTTTCAATCTGTCCTGACAAACCCTTGTCACTGACCCAGATGGTTCAGGTGGAGAAGGAGAGAGAGAGAGAGAAAGAGGGGGTAGAGCGAGAGAGAGTGACAGAGAGAGATGGGGAGGGGGGGGGGGGAGTGTGTTTCGGTGAGTGTGTGATTGACGTTTAAATCAAATGTAGCATAAGTCACATCCCCAGACACACCATGCACACCACACACGCGTGTTCGAGGAGGAGAAAGCTGTAGACTCCAGCCTTCGCACATGGAGCAGTGGCACGGTGCAAGATAATGTTGCGACTGATAAACATGGGGGTCGGACCGAATTGGTGGCCAGGGAAGTGACACAGTACAACCTAGATATCGAGGCTCTCAGTAAGATACGCCTACCTGGTCAAGGTCAGACACAGAGTCTATTAGTGAGACACATCTACCTGGTCTAGGTCAGACACAGAGTCTATTAGTGAGACACACCTACCTGGTCTAGGTCAGACAGAGGCTCTCAGTGAGACACACCTATCTGGTCTAGGTCAGACACAGAGTATATCAGTGAGACATACCTAGCTTGTCTAGGTCAGATTACAAAATCTAATGATGGTTTTACATTCCTATGTAGTGGACGTGACGACAAGAAATGGCGCGATGTTGGTGTTGAATTGATCATCAGATCTCCTCTCGTTTGCCAGCTTGTCAAACACTCAAAAGGCATCAGTGATCGCATTATGTCTACACCTTCCAATAGGAAGCAAGAGGACCGGTACTCTGATCAGCTCTTACGCCCACACAATCAGCAACACAGAGGATGATAGGGTGAAGTTCTGTGAGGAACTGAACTCTATCATCCTATCAGTTTCAAGGTCAGATAAACGTATCATCCTTGGCGGCTTTAATACTAGTACCATCAGACTTGGAAGGGGACAATTGTCACACATAGGACGACTTCAATGCTAGAGTGGGGACCGACTATCGGATTTGGGAGGGGACAATTGTCACACATGGAACGACTTCAATGCTAGAGTGGGGACCGACTATCGGATTTGGGAGGGGCCAATTGTCACACATGGAACGACTTCAATGCTAGAGTGGGGACCGACTATCGGATTTGGGAGCGGACAATTGTCACACATGGGACGACTTCAATGCTAGAGTGGGGACCGACCATCGGATTTGGGAGGGGACAATTGTCACACATGGCATGGTGAAATGCAGCACTAATAAACTCCGCAGGCTGAGCTCGTGTGTCACATGATATCTCTATCACAATGTCTCACCTGTCCATCCGTCACAAGATTTCCTGGATGCTTCCTTGATCTAATCAGTGACGCCTTCTTGTCTATGTCATCACCAGAAGGAGCGACATAGGTGATGTGCGCGCGACAAAGGATATGTGTGGTGCAGAATGCTGCACTGACCACATGCTGACTGTGTTTAAATTTAACATCAACATAAAGCCCATGAGACGCAATACTCATGAAGAAGATTAACATCTCAAAACTGCAGAGCCAATTCAGTCGCAGAGAGAGTTTTTCAAGTACTCTGGACATTCGGATAAGTGAAGAGCAGTTCTGTTAGTTTACTTCGGAGATAAAATGGGCCACACTGAGACAGACAGTGTACTCTGCCACTTCAGATATTTTGGACCAGAACACGCGCAATAATAATCCCGACTGGTTTGACGATAATAATGACGACATCAAGCTGAAAATATCGCTTGGGCAGTTCACACCAAAATGATTTCTCAAAATCACCCAGAAAGGAAACTATCAACAACACGCGAGTAATAGTTCAGAATAAGATTAGAAATATACAAAATATATTGCTTAGCAAAAAAGCAGACGCGATCCAGAAATGCGCTGACACGAATAACTCCTAGCGGTTTTATGATGCACTTAAGACACTCTGTGGTCCCAAATTCAATCGCCCATCATCTGCCACAAAGGCACGACACTTAGAGGGGCAGGGACCAGCTTCTTTAGCGCTGGGTGGCACATTTCAGTGAAATTCTCAACCATCCCTCTAAAACTCTTTAACACCTGCTCAGAACAAGATACTGTCTCACATAACTGCATTTTAGAAGGCTTGCGATAATTTTGTATCTAACAATCAATGCTAGGACAACTGAGGTTCTCGTCCAGCCTGCTCATTGCAAGCTGTACAGCGAACCAAGCATTACCATTCACAACCAGCGTCTCCAGGAAGTCAATAGCTTCAGAGGCATTTGCAGCACCCTCATCATGCTGATAGCGAAACATCATCGCCGAGGCACCAATAAAACATGAGCGATTAGAACTAACGACGACCTAACAGCCAACTCCTCCCATGTGTGTCCAAAGTGCTTTAGAATTTGCCGTGCTAGACTTGGACTTTACAGTTATATGAGCTCCCATCTCGCGGCTGAAGCCTGATCCTGGGATCCTTCGCTTGGGATGGGTAACTATTTTTAATATTGTTACTACTACAACTACCCTACCCTCACCATTCACCTGCCGAAGACGGATGTGTTGGACCCAAAGTTGCATATATCGCAGTCCGGCTGTAAACTAGCGCCACAACGCATTCCGTTCTCCAGACTACATCCTACAACTTGCAAAGCATTGTTCGGGGCTTGGTAGTGGGAGATTGAGAACGAACGCAGAAGAAGAAGAAAGAAGATTTTACATTTACTTGATAAAAAAAAGCTATGCGCATCAAATCTATAACAACTACAACAACATAACAACAACAACAACAACTACTACTACTAATTCTACTACTGCTACTACTACTACTACTAATAATACTACCACTACTAATACTACTAATACTACTACTACTACTATTACTACCAACTACTACTTTCTTTTACTCCTGCTACCGTTACTACTACTGTTACTGCTACCGCTACTGTTTCTGCTACTGCTACTGCTACTACCATAACTATGTTGCTACTATCATTACTACTACTACCCCTACTGGTACTACTACTACTATTACTACTACTACTACTACTACTACTACTACTACTACTACTACTACCACTACCATCACTACCACTACTTTTACTACTAATGCCACCACTACTACCACTTTGACTATTACAACTACTACTACAATTCTACTACTACTTTTACTAGTGCTACTATTACCACTACTCCTGCTGCTAGTATTATTTGACATTGTGTCTGACCAGCAAAATACATCTTAAACAGCGCAAAGCTGCCACTGCTACATCCAGAGCTACAGTAACAGGAACATAATAACAACAACCAAGAACATTTCTATCCTTCCACATACTTCTCTCCCTCCCTTGTCGAAAAGAAGAACAGACAAAACAAAAAAACACACCAAAAAAAGCAATAACAAAAACAGAAAAACAAAAACAAAGTCAGTTACATAAATACAAACCTGATTAGTCTGAGTGTTATTATTCCACACGATTCTGTTACCAGTACAGTAATGTATTTCTTTCTATTTAATTGGATTCTTTCCTGCGAACAAAGGCTGTCCTCTAAACAAAGCAATGTTTTGACTATAAGGTTCTTGTGAACCGTCCTCCTCCGCTACTGTTTAAGAACCACCACCGAAACCGTCTTTACGCTGCGCTCACATCTTAGACCACCACATTACCTGTTACCAAGTCTTATGTTTCTAGTCGTTACTCTGTTACCAAATCTTATGTTTCTAGTCGTGACTCTGTTACCAAGTCTTATGTTTCTAGTCGTTACTCTGTTACCAAGTCTTATGTTTCTAGTCGTTACTCTGTTACCAAGTCTTATGTTTCTAGTCGTTACTCTGTTACCAAGTCTTATGTTTCTAGTCGTTACTCTGTTACCAAGTCTTATGTTTCTAGTCGTTACTCTGTTACCAAGTCTTATGTTTCTAGTCGTTACTCTGTTACCAAGTCTTATGTTTCTAGTCGTTACTCTGTTACCAAGTCTTATGTTTCTAGTCGTTACTATGTTACCAAGTCTTATGTTTCTAGTCGTTACTCTGTTACCAAGTCTTATGTTTCTAGTCGTTACTCTGTTACCAAGTCTTATGTTTCTAGTCGTTACTCTGTTACCAAGTCTTATGTTTCTAGTCGTTACTCTGTTACCAAGTCTTATGTTTCTAGTCGTTACTCTGTTACCAAGTCTTATGTTTCTAGTCGTTACTCTGTTACCAAGTCTTATGTTTCTAGTCGTTACTCTGTTACCAAGTCTTATGTTTCTAGTCGTTACTCTGTTACCAAGTCTTATGTTTCTAGTCGTTACTCTGTTACCAAGTCTTATGTTTCTAGTCGTTACTCTGTTACCAAGTCTTATGTTTCTAGTCGTTACTCTGTTACCAAGTCTTATGTTTCTAGTCGTTACTCTGTTACCAAGTCTTATGTTTCTAGTCGTTACTCTGTTACCAAGTCTTATGTTTCTAGTCGTTACTCTGTTATCTGCCTCGTTCTGTAAAACGATTCCTTGCTTTCCTCGCTGAGTTCTCTGCCCTCTCTAAAAACAGACAATAACAATGGGTCAGAGACTGCAGACAGTTTTTGAGTCTTTCCTCAAATTACTTGGACATAGATTTGTTCAATATATCATATATTTTCTGGCTAATGAATTGAGAATTGGGGTATTGTAAGCCAAATAATTCACTTTTCTCTGCGTGGTTTTTGCGCTAGGGGTGTATATAAGGTGTGTTCAAAAAGTATCCGTCTTTCAGACGGAAGAATACAATGACTCACAATGAGCAATGTCTGGAGAATCCGAAGAATGTCGTGTTTGTCCAAGAAAGTTTGAATCAGTTGCGAAGGATGGGTGGATGTGTTGTCAGGATGAAACTGCCAAGTTCCCATTATCCACAGGTCCTGTCGTTTGCGTCGAACAGCATCACGACGGCAACGGATAACCTCTAGGTAGTACTCTTTGGTTATGTTTTGAGCTTATGGTGCATCTTGTAATGGACAATCCAATGGGAGTAAAAGAAAACGGTCAACATGACCTTGATGTTGAGTCCTTTCGTGGTGAATGAAAATCCGACGGGCGCTCATTGCAATCACCACTGAAAGGCTGACTGCCAGCGACCGCCGCAATCTATGGGAGGGAACAAATTCACGCATGCGCATGGCGGTCCCCTACACATCTCTGCCGAAAGACAACACACATGTGTCATTTGTTTTCGCGAGAACAATAATTAAGGTCGTATACTTTATGAACACACCTCGTATACTTTATGAACACACCTCGTATACTTTATGAACACACCTCGTATACTTTATGAACACACCTCGTATACTTTATGAACACACCTCGTATACTTTATGAACACACCTCGTATACTTTATGAACACACCTCGTATACTTTATGAACACACCTCGTATACTTTATGAACACACCTCGTATACTTTATGAACACACCTCGTATACTTTATGAACACACCTCGTATACTTGTTTCTTTTATATAATTGCAATGGAATGTACAGACAAACAAATGATTGGTTGGTTGTGTCTTTGTGGGATGGGACAGCCGCCATACTGTGGCGTTAGTTGGTCCCAAATGGGCAGGGATTTCGTTACCTTTAGAATTGATGCCTGGACAGTGGATAACAGTCAATTTTAAATTGCCAGTTGTTCTTGTACGGGCTTCAGCATGTAAACAGGACCTCCGAGTTTATCGTACGTATTCGATAACACTAAGCGTGCTATTACACCTTCCTTGAGACCAGGGGACGCTTGAGACTTCCTGGACTAGAACATCCATCCCTTCCAGCTTTTGTTAGTTCATTTATTTAGAGACGAACGTCTTACTTCTCAACTATAGAGATCCACCCCCGCCCCATCCTCTGAAAGCTATACTGGAACCTTTCATATTGTTTATCTCTCAATAAATAATGAATTAATCTTACAGGGGGGATAGGTTAAATATTGAAGCCCAGTTCAGGTACCAATTATAAGAAGACAAGTCAATAAAAACGTCTCAAATGGCTATTAAAAAACTAAATGAGATCAGTTTTGTCGCTTTTCTTTGTATCCTTTCCAGCATGTTTATACCCCTTCTACGATAAGGACTCCGCACCTGTACACAGTACTCAAGTCTAGGTCTTACTAATGCTTTATACAGTTTGACTTGTCTTCTGGATGGTTAACGTTTTTACGTTGCCTGCCTACTAGACTCGGAGTTTCCTTTGTTTTCTTTTAAGTTACAAACATATTCAAACTGTTACACGCTGCCACATGGTCTCTGGTACAAGTATTACGGTCTTTGTATGAGTGCAGAGGCTAGAGTCAATATACTAAGGAGGTCTTACAGTAAACACGGGACAGATACTAACGAGGTCTTACAGCACATGCGGGGCAGATACTGACCAAATCTCCCATCACACTCGGTACAGATACTGACCAAATCTCCCATCGCACTCGCTACAGATACTGACCAAATCTTCCATCACACTCGCTACAGATACTGACCAAGTTCCGCATCACGGACGGTACAGATACTGACCAAGTCCCGCATCACGGGCTGTACAGATACTGACCTTTTTTAAACATCGTTTTCCAATTTTTTACTATTGTACTCGACACACTTTTGTCACTATACACTGCCTGCATTCTAAAATAAATGTCAACTGGTCGACATCCTTCAGCTGTTAGAAACCGAATCACCGCTCACTGATCAACTCTGGCCGGATTCTGTATCACACCCTCCACGTTTTCAAAGGTCAGCTAAGGAAACTATGAGCCGGAGGATAATGAAATTATGCAAACTTGACGGTTGGTATGTGCTGTTTAAAACAGAAGTGACGTCATCATGCACATCGTACGTATGTTCACTTGTTGAAGTTTGGTCCGGTTTCATTTGAACACGCCTCGTATAATGGATCGAAACATGTATGTATTCCATAGTTACTAAATTAGGCGAGAGAAAATATGATAAGGCGGTGATAACGCTGTTTACGGTGACTAGTTGACGCACCCAGGCTTGCAGTCTGGCGTAGTTATGAAATAGAAGATGGGAGCTCAATTTTCATGTCATAACATCAATCAATGACAATATTAGAAATGGATTCGTGCATCGGAATGCACCATTATGTTCATGACGCAGTGAGGTAGTTGTTATATGGTACGTTACATTTCATCCTGTCCAATGCTCAATCACACAAGCCGGTTTTTGTTGTCTACGTAATTGAATGATGTATGCTACTCAGACCTAGTCAACTATCGCATTGTCGTTAATATTACTAGCCTTTTCCATTCACAACCCGTTCTCGTGTAGATATCATGAGGGAAATAAATGAAATCCACGTTCACTTCTCAACCAATTTACAAGTAAACATCAGGTGGCGGAGGCAGAGGGTGTGGTGCTGCAGCCGGACAGATGCAGTGAAACCATCGACCCTGATCAGCACTGGCCCTTTGATCAACACTGTCCCTCTGATCAGTACTGGCCCTCTGATCAGTACTGGCCCTCTGATCAGTACTGGCCCTCTGATCAATACTGGCCCTCTGATCAATACTGGCCCTCTGATTAATACTGGCCGTCTGATCAATATTGTCTCTCTGATCAATACTGGCCCTCTGATCAATACTGTCCCTCTGATCAGGAAAGAGATAACCAATGTCAACCCCAGATCCATCAGTCTAGAACCCTACAGCGCCGGCAGGACTATCCAGGGGCCACTCCTGGTGGCATGCAGATCCCAATCGTCTGCTGGTCACTTTATGATGAAACTACACAACTGGAATGAAACACTGGTTGCCTCCAGAAACTATAGAGTCTTCTAAACCAGTGTAAAGAAGTTAAGTTCATTTCAGTAAACCGATACTATATTTTCTATGTTGGTGTTAAGTGTATTGGTGTTGTTGTTATTTAATGCCCATATTGAGCATGTTTACCCTTTTGTGCGACCTGAAATAAACGTTAAGTGGCGGAATGTAGTAGTTTATTTATTATCATGAGCCTGCGGTCATCCAGTTGGTTGAGCTATGCTTGGGTTCATCTGTGTGGCTCTCACTACTACGGAGATCACGTCGATCCACGTCTCTTCAGCCAGACTGCCTTGAAAACAGTCTGTTTTCAGGGAATGCTTCATGGAGGAGAGATTGTGGTCTTAGCCTGACGTGACGTCCTGGCCAGTATGTTGTGCCTGGTTAGACTAGCTTCTCAGTTGCTGGCGTTAAGTATGTTTTCTGAGCACTTAGAAATATGTTAGTGTTAATACTCTTCGGCTTTTTTTTCTGTTTCAGATCTGAAAGCCGGCTTAGTGATCATTGCAATGGTGACATTTTGTTAGAATTTGGAAATATTTATGTGATCCTTTCAAGAGTTAATGTTGTTGTTACATTATTTCAGATATTTCTATCAAGCTTACAATAGTGACATTTTGTTATTGCAGTTTGCAAGATGTTTCTATCACATCTGTATGGGGAGGAAGACTAACGTCTAGTCAGACACACCAAACTGATCCGACATGTTAGTCAGGGTCAGGCACACCATACTGATCAGACATGTTAGTCAGGGTCAGGCACACCATACTGATCAGACATGTTAGTCAGGGTCAGGCACAACATAGTGATCAGACATGTTAGTCAGGGTCAGGCACACCATACTGATCAGTCATGTTAGTCAGGGTCAGGCACAACATAGTGATCAGACATGTTAGTCAAGATCAGGCACAACATAGTGATCAGACATGTTAGTCAGGGTCAGGCACAACATACTGATCAGACATGTTAGTCAGGGTCAGGCAGAACATACTGATCAGACATGTTAGTCAGGGTCAGGCTCAACATACTGATCAGACATGTTAGTCAGGGTCAGGCACAACATACTGATCAGACATGTTAGTCAGGGTCAGGCACAACATACTGATCAGACATGTTAGTCAGGGTCAGGCACAACATACTGATCAGACATGTTAGTCAGGGTCAGGCACAACATACTGATCAGACATGTTAGTCAGGGTCAGGCACAACATACTGATCAGACATGTTAGTCAATGTCAGGCACAACATACTGATCAGACATGTTAGTCAGGGTCAGGCACAGCATACTGATCAGACATGATAGTCAGGGTCAGGCCCAACATACTGATCAGACATGTTAGTCAGGGTCAGGCAACTAATGCTGGCCAAAACCCTCCAGTAGTCTTTCCTGGAATGGGGATGCTCTTCTTGGCAATCTGGATAACCATCTTTTCGATGGGCATAATCCTAGCAGTAGTGAGAACGCGCAGATGAAGCCAAGCACAGCACTACCGTCTGGAGGACTCCATTCCACCAGCATCATCACGCTCAAGATAAGAGATTCATTACTGCAACCCGTCACTTAATGTCCTTTTCAGGGAGCACAAAAGAGTAAACCTACTCATTGTGGGGATAGCGAGGTCAGGGCTCGTTAAAGGAAAGTGAATCTTCTGTTATAGCCTCTCCTTTCCAGGTATAGAGATCGTCGCTGGATTCACTGTTCGGCTGGCCATTCAGGAGTTTCCATGTCAATGGCCTCTCCTACATTATTGTGTCCCCAGCAGCACCTTCATGGGGGGTCACTGTTTTTTACAGAGCCTGCTGTGGGGCGCGATCGAGTACCCGACAGTATAACTGGGCGGGCAGATTGGGCTCATTAGTCTTGGTTGGCAGCCATCTAAGAGAAGGTAAACTCTGAATCTAAACCCGGGTAGAACAGGCTCGTTAGCCTGTTCAGGCAGTTCGCCTAGGAGAGGATCAACTCAGATTTTACACCTACAAGTCCAAGGGAGTGCTGGCTAGTCTAGCGACGATGAGAGTATCATCGGATGACTCGAGTAACTAGCATCTGCGGGCAACGACTCCACTACCTTGTGGAAACCTCGGGAGAGGATAGGGCTACGGGAGTAAACCCAGGCAGAAAATCCAGAGTGGTAGCACCTAAGGCCGACGGTTTCAAAATTACGAACTCATTCCGGCAGCTCCTGCAGCTGAGTTGGCGCCAAATTGTCCTGCTTTGCATTCCTTTGGATTGCACCAGGGAGGCCAAGAGGGGTGTCATGCAGTTTGGGCATTCCAGGGTCTCCATATTCAGCGCCCAGGCTTGCGTTCTGAGAGGCTACTCACAGGGTACCACGCGCATGGTCTGCAAAGACTGAGACGCCCATGAATGGGCAAACAACGACAACAACATGACACCTGCATTGGTCTCCCTTTGCTGCACTTTGCATTTCAAGAGGTTATGCCCCTTTGCAGCCATGAAATATGTTGTTATAATATGCAAGACCATTCAATGACCCAAGTAATGCAAACTTTCTTTTTATTATGCAACTTTTATGGAAAATTATGCACGCTTGGAATGACAAGAAATGTGAGGAAAAATAGGAGAAAGGTTTAAAGTTCAGTGTCAGACCAATGTTTCAGGAACGTGTGTTCAAGAGATGTCGTAAAGTTAGCATGACCAGAAAGATGCTCTGTCAAACGGCTACCTCGTTTTGGCAGTTCTGGTAATCATGGCGTGAAATCTTTGAAAGCCAAAACACGCGAACCGCTACAAGACGCTTGTGTTGAACCAGATTGGGGTCGATGAGTTCAGTTTATTAACGGTCACAAGGAGGAATAACGTCCAACAAACAATAGGCACGAGAGACGATTGCCTGAACGTGGCACTCATTGTTCCCGGCGTCAGCCATGAGCCGGGGCACTATTTTCAGAGAAATGTGTTCACAGGCAGACGACAGCAGCGTTTCTCAAAATGTATGTCCTAGATGGACCCTAGATACATTTTTGAGGACAACTTTATACATCATTGAGGAACACGATACAACTGGACGAGCCCTTTATACATCATAAAGGGACCTCTGATACATCGTTGATAAACACTTGAAACATCTCCGAGGGAAGCTTGATAACACATGGTGTAGACCTTAATTCATCATTGAGAGACCTTTGATGTAACTGATATGACCTTCATACACCCACAAGGGACCTTTGATACAACTGCTATGGACCTTAATGCATCCACAAGGGCCATTTGATACAACTAGTATGGACCTTAATACATCTTTGTGGGACCTTTCATACAACGGGTGCGGACATTAATACATCATTGTGGGACTTTGATACAACTGGGGTTGACCTTAATACACCCTTTAGAGACATTTGATACAACTAGTGTGGACATTAATATATCCTGGAGGGACCTTCGATACAACTGGCGTGGACCTTAAATTTCCTTGAGAGACCTTTGATGCAACTTGTGTGGAACTTAATACATACTTGAGAGACCTTACATGCATCTTTGAGGGACATTTTATATAACTGGTTTAATACATCCTTGAGAGACCTTTCATACAACTGGTGGGGATCTTAATACATCCACGAGGGACCTTTTATTCAACCGGTTTAAAACATCCTTGGCGGACCTTTGATACAGCTGGTTTGATACATCCTTGGACCTTTCATACAACTGGTGTGGACCTTAATACATCCACGAGGGACCTTTTATACAACCGGTTTAATACATCTTTGGGGGACCTTAAATACAACTGGTTTGATACACCATTGTGGGATCTTTAATACAATTAGTGTGGGCCTTGATACAATTTTGAAGGACTTTTCATACAATTGGTGCGGATCTTAATGCATACACGAGGGACCTTTGATGCATCCTTGGGGAGCCATTGAAATAATTTTGAGGGGCACAATACATACTGGATGGGCCCTTGTAGTGAGTTCACATCAAGAAACCTTGAAGTAAGCTCATTTCTCAGTAAACCTCGAAGTAAGTTCACGTCTCATGGAACCTTGCAGTAAGTTAACATATCAAGGAACTATGAAGTGAGCTCGTATATCAGGGAACTGTACCAAGGTTTTGAACCCGTATTTCTTAGATTTAAAGACCATTTTGACAACCATTCTACCATCCGCTCTACTGTTGTCTGTTTTCACTCAGTGGAACATAGGATCACCACTTCAGATGGTTGACTTAAGAAAGCTTATACCAAAGCACTTTGTATGCTCTTAATGCAGTTCATGTAGCAATCTATGCCACATAAGACGAGGATGCTAGCACTACGCACAACTCTGTTTAGTTGCATTTTACGACATGCATGGAGGTGCAGTAGTATTATTTTCTCATCAGTAAGACGTCAAGTGATCCACTCAGAAAATCACCTCCTCTTGTGAGATTTAGAATTCTCGTGTTCGAACAAGTAGATGTATGACTGCTGTCAGGTAGCTGAAGGCTATCCGTAGTAAGTTCTTTATGCAATCCTGCAGCTTGCTAAATGGGTACATGACAAAAGCTGGTGGGGATCTAGTACTGATCTATCAATATTGGTGACCTATTGCGTTGGCGTTTCATTTTTTGTGTGGAATCTGTTGCTCGGACAGCAGCTAACAGCCGGCTGTTTTGTTTTGGTATTCAACGGCCAATAGTTTGTTAACGTGCAGATCGCGTACAGGGGACCTCTGAATTTATCGGTCGTCTTCGACATGACTAAATATATTCCATCTCACCTCCATTGAGACCAGGGATAATTTGAAAATTGTGGGCTTCAAATACCCACTTTGTCGTGAGTTTCTTTGTTGAGAGTCGAGGGCGTATTACCTCTCTGCTATAGTGGCCCCTTGAGAATCGAGGGCTTGTTGCCTCTGTGCTATAGCAGCCCACTTAACAGTCGAGGGCGTCTTACCTTTGTGCTATAGCGGCCCCCTTGAGAATGGAGGGCGTGTTGCCTCTGTGCTATAGCGACCTACTTTTAAGAGTCGAGGGCGTCTTACCTTTGGGCTACAGCGACCACTTTGAGAGTCGAGGGCGTCTTACCTCTGTGCAATAGCGGCCCCCTTTAAAGGCAAGAACAGCTTGCCTTTCTCCTATAGCGGCCCCCTTGAGAAACGAGAACAACTTGCCTTCCTCTACTACAGGTCCTCCTAGTAAATATAATAATTTGTATACCATTATTCTCTGCGTTTTATCTCAATGAGCAAACCCAATATGTCTTTGTTGACCGACAAGAACCAAATATCTGATCAATTATTGTTGATTACTCTCACAACCAAGCTGCGTACCAACGTCACTTAGTAACG
The DNA here is from genome assembly GCA_036924085.1 of Ariolimax columbianus. Classification (NCBI taxonomy): domain Eukaryota; kingdom Metazoa; phylum Mollusca; class Gastropoda; order Stylommatophora; family Arionidae; genus Ariolimax; species Ariolimax columbianus. Next base: position 7,071,580 of record JAVGWX010000007.1, on the reverse strand, counting down.
TGTAGTTTCAATGGGACATTCGAGACGTCACTGGCAGTCAGTTTAACTGCTTTCATTAGACTTTTACTGATTAGCAAACTCGCCGTTCTTGGAACCTCAACATGTAAACAGATGTTCTTCCCTTGGACCGTTATCCATAGAACAGTGAAATAAATATGTAAGTTTTTGATTGTATCTCTAATGTGTTTGATTGTATCTCTAATGTGTGTGATTATATCTCTAATGTGTTTGATTTCATTTTCAAGACAAATTATTGCTTATTATGGAGACGCACGTTTAAAGGGGTTTGGTGGGGATTGGAGTAAGATGGACGGGAGAACTGAGGGAAACGAGGGGGTTTGGGCATGTATAGACCTTTTGATGGTTAAACCTAGTTATTTCTTCCATATTGTACAGTTGTAAAGACGGACGGATTTTCTACACGACTATTGGGGAAGGGGTGGGGGAGGGGGGGGGGGACATGTTCGACAATCTGTTGGAGACCGGTGAAGACCTGAATAGGATGGTCTACTTCGTGAATCTCACCAGACTAGAAGAATAGCCTGAGTTGATCGTGAACCTCACTGGACTAGAAACATAGCCTGAGTTGATCGTGAACCTTACCAGACTAGAAACATAGCCTGAGTTGATCGTGAACCTCACCGGACTAGAAACATAGCCTGAGTTGATCGTGAACCTCACCGGACTAGAAACAAAGCCTGAGTTGATCGTTGATCGTGAACCTCACCGGACTAGAAACATAGCCTGAGTTGATCTTGAACCTTACCGGACTAGAAACAAAGCCTGAGTTGATCGTGAGCCTCACCGGACTAGAAACATAGCCTGAGTTGATCTTGAACCTTACCGGACTAGAAACATAGCCTGAGTTTATCGTGAACCTCACCGGACTAGAAGAATAGTTTGAATTGATCGAACAATAAGCAGAAGAAGCTATTCTTGGTTGAAACAACGATCTCTTACAGAACCCTTAGCAACTTCTCGCGGAACTCTAGGGTTGGGTGGATCAGAGGTTGAGATACCCTGCAATACAGAATCAAACAGAGCTTAGAATTTTGAGAGAGATATCTTAAAGCCAACGATACTGCTTGATGACTTCGCTCATCGTCTGACTGGCGCCAGCGATGGCCTCCAAGTTAAATTGAGCATTCACTGTAATCTGTGGACCAAATCCCAACGCACGTGCGACCAGAACAATAGCAAAGGAAATGTATTGTGCCTGGTAGGGACGAGTCGAGTTACCCACAAGGCAATCGGAACTCTCACGCTGCAGACAAATTGTTTAAACAGTAGCTGTGGAAATTAGGCTGAAAATAGAAGTTTAATTGTTCAAACGAGGAGCAGACGGGATCACGACGTATTCATTTGTCAGTAATAAAATCGTACCCCGACAACCAGAATTTTTTTTTTTTTTGCTTAGATGTTTGCCTCACTAGTTTCTACTGGCGGAGGCGCGCCATTTTCCACCCCAGACCGTAGTCAATTGGGCGATATCAGGACGCATAAACCAGTGCTTGGATGCATGCGTGCATCTGTATGTACCTATGCTAGGTTTGTGCGCCCTCAGAAGCTAGCCCAACCAAAGTGCTATGGAAGGGCTTTACCACGAGGGCGCGTGTGAAAGTTGTGCAAGGGTGTGACTGTAGGACAGAGTCAAATGAAACAGAGTGAGGTGAGAAAAGAGAGAGAGAGTTGGGTCTGTGTCTTGCCAAACGTTCCAGCGGTAGAAGTTGCGTGCCTTGCGCGTCAAGAGAGAGAAGATACTAGACAACGAGACAGCCTAGACAACGCGATAAAGTCTAGATAACTAAACAGACAGTGAGAGAGAGAGAGAGAGAGAGAGAGAGAGGTAGAGAGATGAAAAATGTAACTAAAGAAGACAGAGAGATTAGAGCATGGAGTTTTAGTGATATAGTGAAAGAATAATAGAAAGAGAAAACGGGTTTTATATATATTTTTATAATCAAGTTCAAGTCCAACCGGGACTTTTTGTTCTAGTTCTAACTGAATGTGCTACAGCGTGCTTGAACTACTATCATTAGTGTGTCCTTTTACTGCCAAGTGGCCCATTTGCCAGTCACGTGGCAAAAATACAAATGGCGGACAACACTATTAGTGCTTGCATGAAACAGCGTGTTGTAGTGAAGTTTCTTGTGAAGAAGGTGTGAAACCTGCAGACATTTACAGAAGAGTGCAATCACAATACGGTGATGAGACACTCAACCGCAGTAATACATTTGAATGGTGTAAACGATTTAGGGAAGGTCGTACATCCGTGAGTGATGATTCCGGCCGTGGTGGCTCTCAACCCACCAGTTATTTCTGTGAATATCCAGATTTAGGAACGTCTTATCCTATGTGAAAAATCGATCTTTCTCTTGGGTACAATGAACATTATTATTCATGAGCATTTTCATTTTCGGAAGGTTAGTCCACGTAGGGTTTGTACACAAAGGGCTTCCTGCTGCAGCAAGGTAACACTCGACCTCATACTGATCGCCGCACTGTGTGCCATCTGCAGCAACTCGGCTGGGAGGTAGTGTCACATCCACTTTACAGCCCAGACATCGCTGCACTAAATATCTCACCATTTCCGGCCTCCTGACGAATTCCTGGGAGGTCATCATTTCAGCACTGATGACAAAGTGAAACAGGCTGTCCTGGATTGGTTCAGACATACTGACAAATCGTTCTACGCTGAAGTATTTCAAGCATTACCTAAACGCTTAGATAAGTGCATAAACGTTGCATGAGATTATATCGAAAAATAAATGGCATTTTGACTACTTGAAAATTAATTGTTTCCCCTGAAAATTAAAAGTTCCGGTATGACCTGTACGACCCTCGTGTATGTATACTATGATAATATGTGTATATATATACATATATATATATATATATAGAGAGAGAGAGAGACAGAGAGATAAAGGGGGGAGAGAGAGAGAGAGAGTGAGAGAGAGGAGCCGATATCACAATCATGACTGTGCATAACTGACCTCTTCAGCAGAAGAAAAACGTTACTTAAGAAGAAGCCATATATATATATATATATATATCAATAGATAGATAGGTAGATAAACAGATAGATAGATTTATAAAAAGAAATATAGAAAGATAGATAGATAGATAGATAGATAGATAGATAGATAGATAGATAGATATATAGATAGATAGATAGATAGATAAATAAATAAATATATATATAGATAGCTAGAAATATAGATAAATAGATAAATAGATAGATATATAAATTGATATATAGATATATAGATAGATACAAAGATAAATAGATAAAAAAGGTAGGTAGATAGATAGATAGATATATATAGGTAGATATGTAGGTAGATAGATATATACACACGCAGATAGACAGATGGATAGAAAGATAGATAGATAGATAGATAGATAGATAGATATATAGGTAGGTATGTAGGTAGATAGATATATACATACGCAGATAGACAGATTGATCGATATATAGATAGATAGATAGATAGATATATAGATAGATAGATAGATAGATAGATAGATAGATAGATAGATAGATAGATAGATATATAGATAGGTAGATAGATAGATAGATAGATAGATAGATAGATAGATAGATAGAACGCCGAAAGAGGATGAGAAACAAGTGGGCTACCTCTTGTTACCATTCCAAACGCCTCCGTTCATACATTCCTCATACTTATCAGGTCCCAAATTCGTCACGAGGGCCTGCCCCAATTTGGACACAATTCCAATAAGACTGTAATAAACCGTCACACTCTCCAGGCCTGACAGCTCTACGGCGGTCGCTCTCTTGTCATACCTGGCCTGGACGGAAGCGGCGAAAGTCTTTCTGGAACTGGGCTGCCACCTCTGCTAACGTGCGACCGTGTTCTCCATTTATTGTCTTTGGGTGGCTAGTGGTCTGGTAATGATTGTGGTTAGTTCTTGAGCGAGGAAGGGAGGGAGGGAGGAAGCGAAGGAATGAGTATGGGAGGGAGTGAGTAATAATTGGAGGGAGAACGTGTGGTCAGATCTTCAAGATGAGTGGGATGGGGTAGGGTGTCGGCGGAGAAAGGGCGTGAGCGAGCGAGAGGGAGGGGAGTCAGAGAGAAAATTAGCGATCTAATAAGTTAGTGTGTGAGGGAGGGAGTGTGCGAAACAAAGGAAGAAGAGGTATGGAATTGATAGATGATATGGAAGTGGTCGGTCTGGAGCAGGTGAGAGATTGTTGGACAGAGATGCTTGATGATATGGAAGTGGTCGGTCTGGAGCAGGTGAGAGATTGTTGGACAGCGATGCTTGATGATATGGAGGTGGTCGGTCTGGAGCAGGTTAGAGAATGTTGGACAGAGATGCTTGATGATATGGAGGTGGTCGGTCTGGAGCAGGTGAGAGATTGTTGGACAGCGATGCTTGATGATATGGAGGTGGTCGGTCTGGAGCAGGTTAGAGAATGTTGGACAGAGATGCTTGATGATATGGAGTTGGTCGGTCTGGAGCAGGTGAGAGAATGTTGGACAGAGATGCTTGATGATATGGATGTGGTCGGTCTGGAGCAGGTGAGAGAATGTTGGACAGAGATGCTTGATGGGACCTATAAATACGGAGGTTGGTGTAGAGAATGTATGTATATATAGGTTTATATATATATATATATCCCTTCTGTGGGCATCCTCACTACTATATACTTACACTTAATATAATTATACTACCACTACATCAACCTTATTTATCTATAATTATTTTATCAATTATCTACCTTTCTATTGTTCTTTTCTTGTTGTTTTTAACAAAAATTTTGATTTCTATTCCTGAGCCTACCACACATTCAACACCTAATTAACTGCGAGAGCTAGAGGGCACAGGTGAAACGAAGGATCTACAAAGTGACACACAAATCAGTAAATCGGTTACAAGTTGGAGTACATGGCAGCGATAGAAAAATATATGAGAGCAGGCAAAACCTGATACACCAAGACCAGACGGAAGGAAGTCAACACAAATAGGCCTCACAACAGAAGGAAAACCCTTTTCAATTAATTTATATTGTACTCTTAATTCTTATGTATCAAGTATATTGTTTGTCATATTTCCCAATCATTCCATTTCATTCATTCTCGTTGTACACCTCACCACACCGCTATCTATAAAAAAAACAAAAAAACAAAAAAACAAAAAAAAACAGAAAAGGGTGATATATATATATATTTAAATCAGGAAATAAATAAAGAGATCTGAATCAAGTATGAAGGAAAATAAATATACTCGTTCCCAACATGGTCCCAGGAAAACAATTGTGCATATTTGTGCAATTACCTACGGCGGACAACGAGGATCATCAAAAGCGAGGAACAACGGGAGGAACATCACGGAAATACCAGGCTAGGTACAAACAGATACACACACGCATCCAAGCACTGGTTTATGCGTCTTAATATCGCCCAAATTGACTACGGTCTGGGGTGGAATAGGCGCGCCTCCGCCAGTAGAAACTAATGAGGCAAACACATAAAATAAAAAAAAATAAAAAATAAAATGTAGCTTAAAAGTGATAACGAGAAAGAGAGAGAGAGAGAGAGAGAGAGAGAAATCCGGTGGTGTCACTAAGTAGGTCACAAACTGATATGGAATAGCTGAACAATGTAGTTGGTAGTTTCTAAAGGTGTCATTAGAAAGGCGCAACATCCAGATTTGTGATCACTGTACATACCAGACGCAGTTAAAATACAAAATGGCGTCCTGTTGTTAATTTAGCTAAACATCTTTATACTGATTTAGAACACTCTACAAAGTCTGTATACAACCAATTTCTTGAGACAGCAGACCAACGACTTCTATGCTGAAGGTTTTGGTGGCTGAGACAGCAGACCAACGACTTCTATGCTGCAGGTTTTGGTGGCTGAGACAGCAGACCAAAGACTTCCATGCTGCAGGTTTTGGTGGCTGAGACATCAGACCAACGACTTCCATGCTGCAGGTTTTGGTGGCTGAGACAGCAGACCAACGACTTCTATGCTGCAGGTTTTGGTGGCTGAGACAGCAGACCAACGACTTTCATGCTGCAGGTTTTGGTGGCTGAGACATCGGACCAACGACTTTCATGCTGCAGGTTTTGGTGGCTGAGACATCGGACCAACGACTTTCATGCTGCAGGTTTTGGTCCACTGATAGAGCGATGTGATAAAGTGTATCAGCGTTGGTGGATATTGATATGAGAAATTATGGACAACGTAAGTGCAATAATAAATGGTTTTCAAGATCATATCTCATTTAATATTTTTTAAATAGCCCTTTCTGAGCTATGTAATGACTTTCTTGTGAACGAGACATCGATTGTTTCCAGCGATGCATAGAAGATTTTTCCAGCACCATTTTGACAGTATCCCCTCTTAATCACAGCCACAAGAACTCTTCAACGTTGAAGTCCCTGCCGGATACTTGTTTCAATTCCAGAATGAGGCGAGAACAAACACTTCTTCTGAGCAGCACGGTCTTTAGGGAAGATTGTGATGGAAATACTGCTTGCTTAAGCCGGTAGACAGTGCCATTCTCAGATATTCGGGTGTCCGGGTTGGATGACAACAAAGAGAAACTTCATTTAGCCATAATTGTATTCCATGTGGACTGTCTGTCAAGCTGTCATTCATTTCGGGAAATCAGAAACTGGGTCGTTGGAATTCTGATGGTGTCAAAAAAATTGCATGTGGTCTTGTGTAACTTTCCAGAAGAAGTAACTAACACATTCTTGACAGTACAGATGAAATGTCGAGTTGTTGTCATCGTGTTCTATATCACTATTTGCAGCAAAAGACATCAACCAGCCCTCTCCAAACAGACCTATCCTGTGTTATTTTTCAGTTGGTTTTCAGCTTCTCCTCAGTGTTCGTGTACCCGCCTCCAGGTCTGTTCTCCATATTCTCTTTGACCTTTTCTTAGTAGCATCTATTGTTTTCCTTAGTTTCCATGTACCTACCTCCAGGTTCTCTTTGACCTTTTCTTAGTAGCATCTATTGTTTTCCTTAGTTTCCATGTACATACCTCCAGGTTCTCTTTGACCTTTTCTTATTAGCATCTATTGTTTTCCTTAGTTTCCATGTACCTACCTCCAGGTTCTCTTTGACCTTTTCTTAGTAGCATCTATTGTTTTCCTTAGTTTCCATGTACCTACCTCCAGGTTCTCTTTGACCTTTTCTTAGTAGCATCTATTGTTTTCCTCAGTTTCCATGTACCTACCTCCAGGTTTTTTCTCAATGTTCTCTTTGACCGTTCATTCGTAACTTTCATTGTTTTCCTCAGTTTCCATGTACCTACCTCCAGGTTTTTTCTCAATGTTCTCTTTGACCGTTCATTCGTAACTTTCATTGTTCTCCTCAGTTTCCATGTACCTACCTCCAGGTTTTTTCTCAATGTTCTCTTTGACCGTTCATTCGTAACTTTCATTGTTCTGCTCAGTTTCCATGTACCTACCTCCAGGTTTTTTCTCAATGTTCTCTTTGACCGTTCATTCGTAACTTTCATTGTTTTCCTCAGTTTCCATGTACCTACCTCCAGGTTTTTTCTCAATGTTCTTTTTGACCGTTCATTCGTAACTTTCATTGTTCTCCTCAGTTTCCATGTACCTACCTCCAGGTTTTTTCTCAATGTTCTCTTTGACCGTTCATTCGTAACTTTCATTGTTCTCCCCAGTTTCCATGTACCTACCTCCAGGTCTCTTCTCAATGTTCTCTTTGACCGTTCCTTCGTAACTTTCATTGTTATCTTCAGTATTGGCATGAAGTCTGCCATCGTTCAATCTCATAACATTGTCTCATCCAAAAGATTTGGCAGCTTGTTGTAGAAACTTTCTTGAGTTGAATCTCCATTTTGTATTAGTTGGTGAGTAACATTTGTCCTTTATATTGTGCTCCTAACGGATGCCATGATCAGTCTTGACTCTGTTGCATGCCCCTCAGTTGTATCATCCAGGGCTTATGCTGCCCCTTCACGTTGTAGTGCATTCAATTCATTGTAACATGAATATGTCATTGTTTTGCATGATGCTAACTGTCGCTTTCCTGCTTGTGTCCATATTTATTTTGTTGGGGGTCAAGGATAATATTTAAAAAATGTAAGTGGCATGTCATTTGCAGAACGTCGCTTTTACAACCGTCAACCTATTTTCTTGTTAGAAGTTTCTTGGCAGGTGAACGGTAGGCTGCTATTACTTTCCGTACATGGAGGAGCGATCATACCGAGAAAAAAAAACCAGTGTCTGCCAAACTTGTAGGATCATATGGAAGGAGGGAATAGCAGTCCAGACTGTAACAGAGAAGGGGAAAATATAACATCAGGGGTCAAGGATATTACTGTTATTTTTCCTCCCTCTCTATTTACAGTCTGACTTGCTATTCCAGACATGGTTCTCGCATTCAAGGTGCCATACTTGAAATTCTGGTATTCAAACAGGCATGTTAATGTCTATTGCCAGGTAACCGAAGGCTATCGGCTATATCTAGTAGGTATTTTAAACTCGTCATAAATCCAGGTGCGTACTGTAACAGATTGTGGACCTTGGTCATCCACGCCGTACTGCAATGCAATTCTTCAAAGTAGAATCATCTTTGCAGGGATCACACGGTCGATCCCCACCTGATTGACCAGGATGCTGTTTACCTGCTTCCAGGTGTGAAAGTGAGGTTTCGGCGACTGCCTGACCCGGTCGATAACCTTTGTGTCCAGTGAATGGAAACGTACATTCATTTGATTGTGACTTTTATCTTGTTACTTGAAACCGAATATATTTGTGGCTGCAATAAAACTAAACACTGTTAAACCTGCCGTGGCGGCCACCCCTATAAGACATGCACCCACCTAATACGGCCAGCCAACACTATCCCCGTCAAACTTATATTGTCAAATGTCATCGCATAAGCGGACCAATCACGACCACGGCCACCCAAAACAAGATCATTCCGCCTTATTGAATTGAACTGCATTTAGCCGACCACACCGGACTGTGACGCAATGGTGAATAACTACCCATACTGGACATTCCGGATCGATACCGGTGGAACTAGACTAATGTGTGAACGGCTTGAACGGGGATAATGACGATTGATGTGGTGGTGGGGGGGGGGAAGGGGGGGGGGAGGTAAGATGATTTT